>CAUYLG010021282.1:0-11738 GCA_963573385.1 Cacajao melanocephalus | reverse complement strand
AATCTCCCAAAGTGCTGGGATTACAGGTGTGAGCCGCTGCACCTGGCCTGAATTTTAACTTTTAATTTACTTACATAGATAGTTTGAAAGAAAATTTTCTTGGAACTGAGGGAATTAAAGGTTTGATTTTTTTTTTTTTTTAGACGGAGTCCTGCTCTGTTGCCTAGGCTGGAGTGCAGTGGTATGATCTCGGCTCATTGCAACCTCTGCCTCCCAGGTTCAAGTGATTCTCCTGCCTCAGCCTCCTGAGTAGCTAGGATTACAGGCACCTGCCTAGCTACGTTTTGAATTTTTAGTAGAGACAAGGTTTTGCCATGTTGGCCAGGCTGGTCTCGAACTCCTGACCTCAGGCAATCCACCTGCCTTGGCCTCCCAAAGTGCTGGGATTACAGGCATGAGCCCCCATGCCCGCCCTTAAAGGTTTGATTTTTTTTTTTTTTTGAGACAGAGTCTCACTCTGTTGCCCAGGCTGGAGTACAGTGGCGTGATCCCGGCTCACTGCAACCTCCGCCTCCCAGGTTCAAGGAATTCTCCTGCCTTAGCCTCCTGAGTAGCTGGGATTACAGGCATGTGCCACCATGCCTGGCTAACTTTTTTGTATTTTTAGTAGAAACAAGGGTTTCACCATATTGGCCAGGCTGGACTTGAACTGCTGACTTTGTGATCTGCCCGCCTCGGCCTCCCAAAGTGCTGGGATTACAGGCATTAGCCACCTTGCCGAGCCTATAGGTTTGATTTTTATCTCTGGTCACCATCTGTGGGCCTGGCAGATGTGAACCCGTCTGTGTGCCTGAGGCTGGACTCAGAATTCATAAATTCAAAGGATGAGAAGTGTGGAGCATGAAGGTAGACATGCCTTGATGTGGTGGGCTTCTCTCTGACAGCTGGCTATCTTTATTTTTGTCTGGTCTAACTTCAGCTTAACCATGTGATATTTTAATTGAACATTGTTAGGCCGTGAAAGGTCAGCTGCCAGAGAAGCACACGGTTTTGTTTTTGTCCACTGTTAAAGACCAAGTCTAAGTCTAGGAAATCTAAAGCAGGAATTTTCATGGTGGGGGTTGGGGGGTGGGGAGGTGCACTTTTAGAAAGTACAGATATCCCTCTGCCCTGTAAGAATGCATACTCTCCCACACCTACCCGCAATCCCTTGATTCAGAATTGGCATATTTTTCAGTCTTTTGTGAGACCAGATGAATATATGTGGTCAGTGAAGGGGGTAGTTACTAGAGCTCTGCTAGTTTCCATTCCTTTGCATTAGCAGTATTAGTGTTTACTGTAGTTCTGTACTATGTTCTATAATCACACAAAATCACAATTTCACCTGTAAAAGCTATTCCTGAAGAGAATTTCAGGAAGTTGAGTTACTTTGCATGAGTTTATTTTTGGCTGTAGAGCAGGAGGCATTGAGTAGCAAAGAACATAAAAGGCAGCAAGAGAAATGACATTGATCAAGGATGGTCCTATGTGCCAAGCATAGTTTAAGCACAGTATACACTGAAACCCAGGAATGTGTATGCATTTTTATGTTGTAGTTACCACCTAAAACAGTATTAAAACATATACTTGCTTAACTTTGAAATTAGTCTAAGAAATAATAAATAAAAGGAATAAATATCTCTGCAAATAAGCCTTATAGTTTGATATATGTTTGAAGACCTTCCCCTTGATACTCTAAGGCATGACTTGCAGTTGATCTGTTGTGCAAATATAGCTGAAGTACTAGAGATAAGCTACCTGCTACCTCTGAGCATTAAGCGTATAGTAGATACCAGCCAGGCTGTTTGGTGCATTGGTTAAGCTGGTGGGTCAGTTAATTGGAGATCTGTTAATAGAGCCGTTTATGTAAGTGGCAGAGTTGGAGTTTGGTTCCAGATGTTCTGATTTCAAAGATCATTCTCTTAAGAGACTTAACCATTGGGCTATCAATTTCCTCATTGGAAGAGATATTTACAGAATTGAGTGAATGAGAGGAAGGGATAGCAAAACTTCTACCAGGTAGAAGGATTTCAGGACACTTTTGCCACTTTCTTTTTCTTTTTGAGATGGAGTTTTGCTCTTGTTGCCCAAGCTGGAGTGCAGTGGCACGACCTTGGCTTACCGCATCCTCTGCCTCCCGGGTTCCAGTGATTCTCCTGCCCCAGCCTCCTAAATAGCTGGGATTACAGGCACCTGCCACCACTCCTGGCTAATTTTTTGTATTTTTAGTAGAGATGGTGTTTCGCCATGTTGGCCAGGCTGGTCTCAAACTCCTGACCTTGTGACCAGCCCACCTTGGCTTCCCAAAGCGCTGGGATTACAGGCATGGGCCATTGCACCCAGCCAGTTTTGCCACTTTCTAAAAAATCATTTGCAGATTTTCTGAAGGCTGTTATGGCTAGTATTTCAATGGGTTTCTTTTCATATATATTATTTTTATTTTTAAAAATAAGAGACGGGGCCAGGCGCAGTGGCTCATGCCTATAATCCCAACACTTTGGGAGGCCGAGGTGGGTGGATCATCTAAGGTCAAGCATTCGAGACCAGCCTGACCAAAATGGTGAAACTCTGTTTTTACTAAAAATACAAAAATTAGCCGGGAGTGGTGGCGTGTGCCTGCAGTCCCCAGCTACTCAGGAGGCTGAGGTGGGAGAATTGCTTGAACCCAGGAGGCATAGGTTGCAATGAGCCAAGATTGTTCCACTGCACTCCAGCTTGGGTGACAGAGTGATACTCTGTCTAAAAAAAAAAAAAAAAAAAAAAATAGAGACAGGGTCTCACTGTGTTGCCCAGGCTGGTTTGGAAATACTGGGCTCAAGTAATCCTCCAGCCTCAGCTTCCCAAAGTGCTGGGATTACAGGTGTGAGCCACCATGCCTGCTCTCAAAGGGTTTCTTGACCAGAGAATGTGTGCAAGCAGATCTATCTGTAGGGCCACCTGCGTTCAGAGAAGAAAGATACACAATGCTGCTATCATATTATTTAGGGGAATAGAATCTCCCATTTCATACAAATAGCATTTCTCCACTAATGCTTGAAATATCACTGTTAGAAAACTGTTCTTTTGAAGAGATAACATTGTAAAAGCGAAGATTTACATTGACCTAATGAAGCTTTAATTGCAAGAAGGGGTTGGGCGGTTTTAAGTGGGTCATTCTCTCCCTCCCATCAACCTCATCAGAAAAATTGGAGTTGCTAACTTGGCCTTTCACCTTTTGATGTCATCAAGGTTAGTATTATCCTTTCTTTCTTGCATGATGTTAAAATAGCATATTCCCCCAAACATCTAAAAACTCTGATGATAGAAATTTCAGAAATAGACATTTGGGAGAATATTATATAATCAAGTCATATTAATTCTTGTCAATGACCATTTCTAATCTTTTTGTTATTGTTTGAAAAAACAAAAAAAATCAGTCCAGAACAGAAGCACTGGGAAAGAGATATACAAAAGGACATTTTCCTACAAAGAAGCTGATTTATGAATAACAGAAAGACATTTACATTTTTTTCTCCTGTCAGACAGGGTGATGATTATCTTGTGTAAATGCCTGGTTCTTCAGGGTAGGCAGGTTGGAGATTAGACTTGGGGGGCCCTTACTTGGTTGAACTGTGAGGCTAGAGACACAAAAAGCTTTTTGCAGAGACTGAAATGGTCTCACAGTGGCAGGCTCAGTAGCCCTGGGGGTCACAGCAAGCAGCCATGGCAACCCAGCCGTACAGGGAAGTTTTCATCCACTTAAACCAGAGAATACTTAAAGGCTTCTGAATGAGGACGGAGCATTGTCCAGATTCTTGCTTCTAATTCTGTTTTGCCCTACGTAGAGAGTGAGTCTTGAGGATACTTAGCGGGAAAGTCTGAGGAGGACTTAGCTCTCCAACTTTTCCACTAAGATTCCCGAAGTTCTGATTACCTGTGGAAATGTGGGGAACAGCTTCTGTTTTATATCTAATTTGAGTAAACTTTCACTTTTAATATGCCAAATGCGAATTCAAAAGAGATCCAGATACAAAGCATTTTTAGGTTGGTTTTCTTAAGTACAATCTACTGGCTCAGACACATGGCATGCTGGCAGGTATGAAGCTTTTGGCGTAAAGCAAGCACTCACCTCTCTGGAGTTGCTGGTGCCGGTGGCTGCTGAGGGGAAGGAAGCGCGTGGCCAAAGTTTTCAGCGCTCTGGGCCCTGTCTGAATCCTTGTGGTTTAATGATTTCTCTGAGAGGGCCGGTCACAGCTGCCCTGAGTCCAGGAAGAAGTATTTCCTCTCTTTGCAACAAAGGGAGATAAATAATCTTTTAAGTTATTGCCCTGGAAAAGGAAATGTGGTTTGCCAGTGGTTAAGTAAATCTGTTGTACATTAGTTAGTCATCAGCGTCTGGGTGACACCATTGTTGGCCCTGATTCAAGAGAAAGGACTGCTGTGGGCATTCAGGTCACTCCCAACTACCTACTCTAATTATGCTACTTTTCTCATTAAACTGCAGATAATTGTGGCTATGATGTAAGTGTATCTGGATTTTTCCAAAATGCTACTTAGTAGGAAAGGAAAAGGATCAGAGAAGACAGCATATTTTCTCAACCTCTTTAAACTTGTTCAGCTGCTGCTTTTGCATTTTTCATTAGGAAATTGGTAGCCTGGAGGCTTACTGCAGCTGTGGATGTATTTTGTTTGTGAAGCAGTGTTTTCTAGAGTTTGAATTAATTTCCAACATTTAAAAGTCAGGAATCTTAGCCATCTAGATTATCGGCTCCTCATAAAAAAATTAGCAGACCTGGGTACAGTGGGTCTATGTCCCAACAAGGATACTGTTCGAGGTATCTGCGCAGCAGCTTACTCCCAGCACCACCTGCCTACTTTTGGCGTGGCATCAAGGTCCCAGCTCCGCACCCTCCTCCTCTGTCCTCCTCACTCACGGACACTTTCTGGATCCTCCAGCAATGTGCACTTTCAATTTTTTTTTATCTCTTTCTAATTTTTTTCCTATTGAATGTCTTCCATTTAGGAAAATTGAATATGCAGAATAATAAGTTCACTGGATGCTTATTTTTATTGCATAAGGAACTTGTGTTTTGTTCATTTAAAAAAAATGAATACCCAGTGTTTCCCTACTAAAACCTGAATGCATTATAAAGCATTGTGAAATTAACAAAACCAACCTTGCCAAGCTTAACTATGGAATGGAGGCATGACGAGAGGAGGTGTAGCAGGGAGCAGTCCACCTAGGTGTAGGCAATAAGGGGCCTTCTTTCTGCAGAGAATTTAAAAACGATAGTAAAACCAAAGAAGCCCTCCTGCTTTTTGTTGTAACCATGTGCCAGCAATTCTCAGGTCAATCACGAAATGCTCCTCCCCTCAAGAGACCTTGTTGGTTTCAGTTGTAAACAATTACTGTGATTATGATGAACTGTCATTTCATGTGTATTATCTCCTCTTAAATAGACAATGTATTTTACATAAAAGCTAAGTATTATTTTAATCTTTGTTATTTCTCTTTAATAGACAATGTAGTTTACATTGAAGATGACAATTATAAAGACTGCCTGATGCCATGTGTTGATTTAGATATGTTTTCTTTTGAGATTCAGTTGATAATTGTTCTAAAACATTGGCACAGATTGTATTTTCCCACTATGAGGCTACATGTGCCTGCATTCAAACAATAGATTTAAAATACATAATGATAGCATAATTGGGGCAAAAACAAAGAAGCAGAACTCCAGTCATTTCAACTTCTTTATTCCATATTCTATCTTGGAATTTTTAGTTTTTCTTTTCTTTTTTTTTTTTTGAGACAGAGTCTTGCTTTGTTGCCCAGGCTGGAGTGCAGTGGCGTGACTGGGGCTGGCTGCAACCTCTGCCTCGAGGGTTCAAGCGATTCTCCTGCCTCAGCCTCCCGAGTAGCTGGGATTACAAGCACATGCTACCATACCCGGCTAATATTTTATATTTTTAGTAGAGACGGGGTTTCACTGTGTTAGCCAGATGGTCTTGAACTCCTGACCTCGTGATCTGCCTGCCTCGGCCTCCCAGAGTGCTGGAGTTATGCCATGAGCCACTGCGCCTGGCCTGACATTTTTAGTTTTTTAAAATTTTAAACAGTGAAACAAAAAGAGTGCTTCAAGGCGTACTATTATTTTGCCCTCTGGCAATTGTAAATTTTAGTCCACAGACAAATTTTTTTGCTGAATTTGGATATTTTTTACATTAAAAAAAATTTTTTTTTTTTGAGATGGAGTGTCTCTCTGTTGCCCACGCTGGAGTGCTGTGGGCAATCTCAGCTCACTGCAACCTCCGCCTCCTGGGTTCAGGCGATTCTCCTGCCTCAGCCTCCCCAGGAGCTGGGATTATAGGCATGCACCACCACGCCGGGCTAATTTTTGTATTTTTAGTAGAGACGGGGTTTTGCCATGTTGGCCAGGCTGGTCTCAAACTCCTGACCTCAGGTTATCTGCATCCCTTGGCCTCCCAAAGTGCTAGGATTATAGGTGTGAGCCACTGTGCTGGCCCTAAAAATTATTTTAAAAAATGATCTGTTTTCTCAAGGTTGAGAGTTGGTACCAGTATAAAGTAAAATCTAAAATAATACAGCTAGGCTCAGTAGTTCACTCCTGTAATCTCAACAATTTGGGAGCTGAGGCAGGAGGATCACTTGAGCCCGATAGTTCGAGACCAGCCTGGGCAACATGGTGAGACCCTGTCTCTACAAGAAAAAAAAAGCTAGGCATGATGGCTTTCACCTGTTGTCCCAGCTACTTGGGAGGCTGAGGTGGGAGGATTACCTGAGCCAGGGACTTCGAGACTGCAATGACGTGTGATTGTGCCACTGCACTCCAGAACCTGGGTGACAGAGCAAGACCTTGTCTCAAAAACAAAAACAAAAAATAAAAAAAGACGGAGGAAATAAATTTAAAAAACATTTTTTTAATGTTCTGTTTTAAAGCTACAGACCGAATCAAGAAATAAAGGTATTATGGCAATGATGTGATTTAGTAGTTGCCTAAATTGGATCTTCTGCAGACATTTCAGTTTTATTAAAATTTAGTTATTAATTGCTGGACAATTATGTGTATAAAATATTATGTCATATTATAACCAAGAGATCTATGGTCTAATAGATATAAAAACTGTGAAGAAATCATTGTCCATTTTTTCTGTTTTTGTACTGTGAATATATATTACTCAGAGTCTTACTCTGTCGCCAGGCTGGAGTGCAGTGCCACAATCTCGGCTCACTGCAACCTCCGCCTCCTGGGTTCAAGCGATTCTCCTGTCTCAGCCTCCTGAGTAGTTGGGACTACAAGTGCGTGCCACCACGCCCAGCTAATTTTTGTATTTTTAGTAGACTGTAACCATTTTTATGTGTACAATTCAGTAATTCACTTTTATATTGCCATGAAACAGACCCCTAGAATGTTTTTACCTTGAAAATCTAAAACTTTATACCCATTAAACAACTACTTCCTTGATTTTTTTTTTTTTTTTTTTTTTTTTGTTTCTAGAGACAGGCTCTCACTCTGTTGCCCAGGCTGGAATACAGTGGTGTGATCATAGCTCCTGGACTCAAATGATCCTCCCATCTCAGCCTCCCGAGTAGCTATGACTACGGGCACGTGATACCACACCTCACTAATTTTAAGTGTTTTTTTTTTTGTAGAGATAGGGTCTTGCTATATTGCTCAGGCTGGTCTCAAATTCTTGGCCTCAAGTGATCCTCCTGCGTTGGCCTCCCAAAGTGCTGGGATTATAGGCATGAGCCACTGTACCTGGCCTACTTCCCTGAATTTTCAAAAGGGGAGCTCAACTGATCCTTTCAGTCATCCTGAAGAAGGGAGTCAACCTCACAGTGGAATGTAAATAGAAAGAACGATCCAAGCAGGTCCTGACAGGACAGCCTGATTTGCCTGGAGCGGCAGAGGTCCAGGTAGAGTTCCTGGAAGAAGGAAAATAAAAAAGGGTCCAGACCATTATCTTTACTACAGGCTTTGGAGATGCTTGGTATCTTTGGAATGAAACTGTCCATAGAATGAGTGTAAGCGGATTGCTTAGGCTTTACTGCACTACAGTCAGGGTCACACTGCAGCACCTTCCACTCACCCATTCAAAGGGACTTTTAAAAAAATAACTTTGATCAGATGTGGTGGCTCACACCTGTATCTTAGCACTTTGGGAGGCTGAGGCTAGCAGATCATTTGAGTCCAGGAGTTAAAGACCAGCCTGGGCAACATGGCAAAACCCCATCTCTACAAAAAATACAAATAAATTCCCAGCTTCACGAGAGGATGAGGTGGGAGGAGTGCTTGAGTTCGTGAGGTTGAGGATGCAATGAGTTATGTTTATGTCACTGTACTCTACACTCCAGCCTGGGTGACAGAGTGATACCTTGTATCAAAAAAAAAAAAAAAAAAAGAGAAAAGAAAAAAAGAAAAGAAAACCTAAAAAAACCCCAAAACCAAAAACTTTTTTTCAATTAAGAAAGTTGTGGCCAGGGCATCGTGGCTCATGCCTATAATCCCAGCACTTTGGGAGGCTGAGGTGGGAGAATCACTTGAGACCAGGAGTTCAAGACCAGCTTGGGCAACATAAGGAGACCCCATTTTGAAAATGACAAAAATTATTCTAACCACTACCCCCTCATTTAGAGAAACCAGTCTTGACATTTTGGCATATTGTTTATATTTAAAAAATAACTGGCCAGCGTGATGGCTCATGCTTGTAATCCCAGAACTTTGGGAGGCTGAGGCGGACAGATCACAAGGTCAGGAGTTTGAGACCAACCTGTCAACACAGTGAAACCCCCGTCTCTACTAAAAATACAAAAATTAGCTGGGTGTGGTGGTGTGCGCCTGTAGTCCAAGCTACTCTGAGGCAGGAGAATCGCTTGAACCTGGGAGACAGAGGTTGTAGTGAGCCAAGTTGGTGCCACTGCACTCCAGCCTGGGCGACAGAGTAAGACTCTGTCTCAAGAAAAAAACAAAAAGAAAAAGAAAGAGAAAAATCTATGCAAGATTAGGTCACACATGGAGTTTTTATAACCTACCCATTTTACTTAGATCATGAGCATTTTTTCATGTCATTACATATTATTCAAAAACATATTTTTAATGACTGCATAATATCATACTCTACAGAGTTCTTTAAGGCATTTTAAAAAGTGACAACTAAATTTATTGCCACCCTAGAACACAAAAGTTTCAGTGCTGTCGAACCTGTCTTCCAAGCAATTACTAGTTTATCTTATGCTGAAATAAAGTATTATCGAGTTGGATCCTAAAGGATAAGTACATTTTAAGAAATATTAAAGTAAAAGACAAAACCTTAGCACAGGCTGTAATTTAGGCAAAATAAAAAGAGAATCTGATATTATCTGTCAACAAACAGTTTAGAAAGCTTTTTCCATAAAATTAAATAATGACGTGATGTGTTATTCCCTGTACTTTTAGCAGCATAATTACAATAATGAGACTTATTTAATATAATGAGACTGTATTTTAAAAATGTTATGCCAAGCATGCTACTTGGTGTTGCTTTGCTATTAAGCTGCTTAATATTTTCCATTTAAATTTTTATGAAATCCAGGAAGAACGTGAGGAGAAATTCTGTTGAATTATAAAGCATATTGAAATAGAAAAAATGAAAGCCTCTCTTGCATCATCTAGAGTCAGATAGCAACAGAGTTGCAAGCTTATAGCTTCAGCTAGAGTCCACAAGCCCTTTGCAATGTATACAAATTTATAGCGCTTTAAAGCATAATAAAAAGAGCATACTTGATGTTTTATTTCCTCTCCTGTCATTGTGGCTATCAAAAAGTTGCAGTTAATGTCAGCTTTGGAAATTTGTCTGGAAAAAAACCCAAAATTATTATGGCACCAATGCACATTAGGGTGATAGATGCAAAGAGCAGGGCACTCTTGGCCAGAACAGAAAATGGAAATGGCACTGAAGAAATTACTCGCTGGTAGAAAAAGCAGAGTCAGACTGATTAAGTGCTGTTACACTTGGAGATAAAGGGCCCAGGCCTGAGAAAGGCACCGACCACACATTTTCCAGGAGCGGTCTTTCCTCTCTAGAGTGAGACTCTTCAACTTTCAATTTTGTGATTAGTCCCTTGTTTCAGAGGGAGAAGGGAAATCATCATATACCGATGGCAAAATCTGGGCCATTAGAAGGACCAGTTTTTTAATCCCTGTTGCTCTCGCACTGCCTGGCTGGATGACCTTAAGCATGTTTCTGAAATTATTCAAGCCCTGGTTTTTCAATCTGGAGAATGGAGATAATGATATTACCTATATCATAGTGTTATGAGGTTTCACTGAGACGGTATATGGAAAGCACATAAAGAATAAAGTTTCAATAAATATTTGTGTTATTATTATTATTACTTGATATGAATTGCCCAAGATACTTCTTTCTGGTTATACTTGCTTTATTTTTATTTTTATTTTTATTTTTGGAACAGTGTCTTTATCACCCAGGTTGGAGTGCAGTGGCGTGATCTTGGCTCACTGAGATCTCTGCCTCCTGCGTTCAGGCCATTCTTCTGCCTCAGCCTCCCAAGTAGCTGGGAATACAGGTATGCACCACCATGCTCAGCTAATTTTTGTATTTTTAGTAGCAACGGGGTTTCATTTCACCATGTTGGCCCAGCTGGTCAAGAATTCCTAACCTCAAGTAATCCGCCCACCTCAGCCTCCGAACGTGCTGGAATTATAAGCGTGAGCCACTGTGCCTGGCCCTGTCATTAGTTTTGAACCCCAAAGAAGTAGCTGGATCTGGTGGGATGTAAGCTTAACTCTGCAAACCTTTTTACTGTATCCTACTTAGAGGCACTTACAAAGCACTCTGACTCTGGACCGCTGGCTACCACACAGGAATAATACACCTGGGATGCATACATGCAGAAGGACAAGACATCTTGAATGGTGGAAAGCCACACCTCCAGAAAAGAGAAAGTTCCAGTCTGAATTCGGGGAAGATGAGTACAGAAATAATTGCTGAGAGATGGACAGGAAGAGGGAGGGAAGTGTGGCGCTCTGGACTATGACTTGGCTTTCTGAATTCAGAACTATACCTGGAAATGAAGGAGACCTGAGCCCATTGTCAGACTTGTGCTTCTCCATGAAGGGGCTTCACTTTAGCCCTAGAGGAAGGTAGTGTTCTCTTTAGATAAGGACCAGGACTCCAGAGTTTCAACCCCTTTAGCAGGAGTTAAGTGTCTGGGAGCAGAAGATGAGACAGACTATGAAGATAAGCTGAGTCTTTAGAGCAGAACTTCTCAAATTTTAGTGAACTTTAGAATTACCAGGGAGATTATTTTTAAATTGGTGATACTGGCACCAGAAATTCTAGGGTAGGACAAGAAATACTGCATTGGTTTTTTTTTTTTTTTAAACCAAACAAGAAGCAGTAAAAGAATACTGCATTTTTATCAAGAAACGCTGCTGCCAAGTTTTCCTGATGCATTTAAATTGCAATGGCTTTAAAATTCTGGAGACTCTCAAATTGTGGGCAAAATACTATGTGTGTGCATTTTTCTGGAGCAGGTCCATAGCAATCATCAAATTCTCAAAGAGTTCCATAATTCAAGAAGGCTAAAATCTTAATGAGCAGAAAAAGTAAGAACTAGGAGAGAGATCCAAGATGGCCGATTAACAACAGCTCAGGATTGTAGCTCCCAGTGAAAGCGCAGAGAGCGAGTGGACGCCGCACTTTCAGACGAATTTTTGTTGCCCACAGACTAGGAGATTCCCGGCGGAGGAGCC
>CAUYLG010021279.1:0-16449 GCA_963573385.1 Cacajao melanocephalus | reverse complement strand
AACTCCTGACCTCAGGTCATCCACCTACCTGGGCCTTGCAAACCGCTGGGATTACAGGTGTGAGCCACTGCACCTGGCCTCTGCATTTCTTTTTTTTTTTTTTCTTTTATTTTTTCAAAACCAACTTTGTTTCCCCTCTTTCCCTTACTTACAAAAAAAAAAAAAAAAAAAAAAAAAACCTTTCCTTTTCTCAAAATCCAGTGTCATAGTATTGGCTTCTAGTGCATTGAGCAGCATGCCCCATTTGCTCGAGGATACTAGGATCATGGAAGAAACAGACCCCAAAGTCAATTATCACTCTTCCCTGTCACTGGGAATGAAGGCCGTGTGTGCCCTATGTCCTTTAGGTTTCCTTAAGGGCCATGTGTTTTCTCTTCCTTCCCATGATGTGACTTTTATCAATGTCCATTATCTTCCATGGATTGCACTGCCAGATGTCCTTAGGCACAGGGCTGAGGTGTGAAGCATTGCTTATCTTGTTGCTTAGCTACACCTTATATATATCCAGAATGCAAAATTCTTAAGGGATGAATAACCCAAGTGTTACGAACACTGCCCTGAGTCTCCCCCTTTTCCCCCATAGAGCAGCTGCCTTCAGGGGACAGACAGAGAAGGCTGCCATCATGCAAGGCTGACATATCATGTGTGAGGACATATGGGAACCACATTTTCTCATATTACTTCTTCAAAAATGAATTAAAGTGCTCTATAAAACATACATCTTTGTGACAACAAAACTGACATATGAACAGAGATTCTTGTGAGGAATGGCTTCAGAGGAACCAGCAGTGTTGAAGGGTGTGTGTAAATGGAATTCACAGTCAAAAAAGCTAACAGAGAGGGCCCAGCACCTCTCCTGGCGTTTACAGTCACTGAAAGCGAGAACACTTTGGATGCATTTCAAAGACGGAAGTGTTTACAAGCATAAGCATTATAAGACATACGATGCAGAATTGGAGGTATGTGCCTTCTAAATATCCTCTCTGCCAAGTTTTTGCCACTTTTAATTTAATCTAATATTGAAAAGCTTCATTAGCTTGGGGTCTCTTGCACTTTGAAATTTTGGTTCACTCAAAAATATTTTTTCACCTAACAATGGAATAGTACCTCCAGCTCTTAGGAATTAGCATCACTATCTACCGAGTATTGTCTTGGACACCGTACCAGAGACAATGCTGAAAAGCCAGGCAAGATCTCCACACCTGTAAAGCTGACCATTTTATTGGAGTGAGAAGGCCCCAAGTAAATCAGAACACAACAGTTAAAGCTACAAATAGGATATTAATCTTATGACAAGGTGGCATATAATTACTTTAGACCTTAATGGTGAAATAACTGGTGTTTGCAGGAGTTCAGAGGAAAAATGGGAGTTTGTTTCAGCTGGGATGTTCAGACGGGCTTCATAGAGGAGATGAAATATGAGCTGGGCCTGGTGCAAGGAGAGGATCAGAAAAAGTGGGAAGAGAGTAAAATATTCTAGCTGGAGAGTAATTGTTTACAATCAAAGTCTGAAAGGACAAAGCCAGTCACATGGCATGAGACAAAGAAACTGTGCTGAAGTAAACGAAAGAGACAAGAAAGACCTTAACATCCTTTCTTCAACTCCCTTTTCAAGTAGCACTTATAACAGCGTGTATTTCCTATCTTCATTCAATTAAATTCTGGAGAACCCCCTTTTTTTTTCTTCTAAAAAGTGCAAAGACAATGCACAGCAAGAATCTTCAGAGATATGTTTGAAAGTCTGATTTTTGAAATTTGTACCAACTGCACAGTGCTACTGTGGTTAATTAATTACAAATCATTTATTTTTATTTATGGATACAAATGTCTATTTTGAAACCAGGAGAAGAGTTGCATATTATTTGTTTTTCAAGTTTGCATATAGCATTCATTTTAAAGTAAATTTTTCTAAGCTATGTCTAGCTACAAATAAAGCAATTTCCTATTACCGCTCTTGTCCTGCAGTGTCCCAAAGCTGAAGATGCACTTTAAATGCTTTCCCTGAAGATCCATTTGGTCCTTGTGTATTATAAACCTGAAATACATAATGTTCATTAGTTGAGGTTGCTTTGGATTTTGTCAACACTCAAAATCTCTGGGTTCACTCAGCATGTTTTTTCTCAATTACTATAATCAAAGTTCATAGTGCAGAATAAATATTTGCTCTATTTTTTTCCAGAATTATCACATGTACTTTCACTTTTAAATGTCAAGTGCAAGTATGATTTTCAACACAGTTAGGCATATTGCAAACTTAAATTAGACACCTTCTGTCATTTTCTCATGAGGCAGCAAACATCGGATTTAGGACCCAAGTTCTAGGTTCAAATACAAACTCTTCACGTAACCTCTTTGAGGCTTATTTTCTTTTCTCTAAATAGAGACCCGACCCCTTCCTACTTTATAGAGTACTTCAAACTGCAAACTTCAGTGAAATCACAGATGTTAAAGCATTTTTAAAACAGTAAAGTGTTTCATAAATACACGAATATCCTTTACTGAAAAATAGACTTTCAAAATGCACAGAATTTCTCAATAGGTTGACACAGGACATTTCAAGCCTTTCTTCACTAGTCATTTAGTCAAAGGCTCTTTTTAGGTAGGTTTAATTTAAAAAAAAATCTGGCCTTTTTATTGTTGAAGCAAAGCCTAAAACATTTAATATTTACTCAATTTCCTTAAGGATAGTTTAGTGAATATATTTTAAAGCGAAAATTTTACAAGGACATATACCCAGATAAAGGAAAGGATGGAAGGCAGGAAAACCCTGAATGGGTTATTAGGGAGTTTGCTAAGCCTACAGGACCATGTATTGACATTCAGATAAGGTCCAGTACATTATAAGAAACCATGATTCAACTTGCCAAGCAATGGCTTCCAACTACCATTTCTTTTGTTTTCTTCCCCAGTTCTCAAGGAATGAGTAGATTTGTGACATCAACTGGAAGCCACAGCCATTTGGCAATCAAGAATACCCAGGGTGGCAGTAAATCTGGCTGAGCTTCTGTGCCTATGCTACACATCTCACATGTCACAATATCCTTATTCCTGTCAATAGCGTCTAGCATAGGAGAAGGAAGTGGTTGTGATTCTCACTTAAACTCCCTTATCTTGGAAAACAGCATGATTGGTCTCACATTCTGCTCATAAGAAGCCAGTGATTGATGGCTGAGTCTACACATAAATAAAAATGCAGCAAGAACTTACACAGCTCATGTTCCAGATATTTGCCAATCATGCTTTTAACTTCTTTCTTAAGAGTGGGGAAATGATCACTTGCTCTTATTGAGGAATTTAACTCAGATCATAGTTAATGTTTTTAGATTCTAATAATTCAAGTTTTGAAAGATTTCTTAAGAATTCATGGAAAACACACATACAAATCTGTAAAATATTGACCTGGGTTGCCTCGTATAATTTGGGAGACAAGAGAGTGCCACTTAATATTTTTTTTAAGAAAAATGTTATTTATAGCTGAGAAGTAGTAAATAATATTCTAAAAGTGACAGGTTATGAATTTCATGTGACAAAAGACAGACTCAAATGCAATCAACATAGCTTCTGGATTCTTATTTTATATAGGAGGAGGAGTGACAAATAGGATTAAAAACTCACCACACGTTTTTCCCGAAAGTCTATTCCTACTGTAGTGATGAATTTGGGATTGAATTTATTGTCTGTGTATCTGTAAAGAAATGTTGTCTTCCCCACCCCTGAATCTCCGAGGGCCAGGAGTTTGATCAGATAATCGTAGTCTCCATCGGTCATAGTGAAGGTCTTGGTCAGTCTGTATAGGAGAGCGAAAAAAGTGTTATGATTAAAGTTGATTTTCCTTTACCTTATATCAAAATACAACACAAATTTAATTTTCAGGGTCAAAAAGTCAAATACCTCTATTCTGCCATATTCAAAATTAACTTGATCAAAGCAGCTTTAGGGGTGAAGGCACATCTAGTATTTCACTGCGTACAAATCTTTTTACATTACATCACCTAATATGGAAAAATATGCAAAATACCAATTGCCACAGTGTATTGTCTGTTCTCATGCTGCTGTAAAGAACTGCCTGAGGCTGGGTAGTTTATAAAGAAAAGACATTTGACTTACAGTTCCACAGTTCCACATGGCTAGGGAGGCCTCAAGAAACTTACAATCATGGCAGAAGGAATCTCTTAACAGGTAGCAGGAGAGAGAATGAGAGCTGAGCAAAGGGTGAAGCCCCTTGTAAAATCATCAGATCTTGTGACAACTCACTCACTGTCATGAGAACAGCAGGAGCAGCATGAGGATAACTGCCCTTATGATTAAATTACCTCCCACTGTGTCCCTCCCCCAACACAAGGGGATTATGGGAACTATAATTCAAGGTGAGATTTGAGCAGGGACACAGTCAAACCATATCACACAGCAATAGTAGAACTTAAAGTAAAAAGTCATAGACTTGTTTTAAAACCAGTGCATTTGGGATTAAGAGGACGGTATTAGGAAGAGAAGAGAGTCACAGGGGACAGAAAACTCAGTACAAGATGATGCAGATATCCTAGAGAGAGACAGCACTTATAGACAGATAATGGAAGAAAAAAGCAGAGGGATATATTTTGCATCTAAACATGCAGGATGAGCCTTCTATATAATTTTTACACAAATCATTCCCTTTTAATTTAAAAAATTTAACAACTGGAATGAAAACCTTTAAACCTGTACTGGTAATACCAAGAATACCAGGACATGTATTTGAATGACACAATTACCTACTTGGTGAAATATCCACTCTTGAGTTGAGCAAAATAATTTACTGTTTGGTACAACTTCCTGAATCATGGGTTATATTAATAGAAACGGGCTTGTCATATAGGTAAAGGAAGGCCTATGAAGATTTTCTAGAATGCAAAGGTTTACCTCATTATTATGTGAGAAGGAGGAATACTTCCCCACCTCTGATGATCCAGAAAATGCTGTATTCTTTAAGCATTCTGGGGTAATTAAAATTAAATGTCAACAACAGCCTACTCTATGGACATGATATGATTAGGCTTTGTGTCCCCACCCAAATCTCACCTTGAATTGTAATCCCCATAATCTCCACATGTCAAGGGAGAGACCAGGTGGAGGTAATTGAATCGTGGGGGTGGTTTCCCCAAGCTGTTCTCATGATAGTAAGTGAGTTCTCACAAGATTTGATAGTTTTATAAGGGGCCCTTCCCCCTTTGCTATCTCCCTTTCTCCTGCTGCTTTGTGAAGAAGGGGCCTTGCTTTCCCTTTGCCTTCCACCAGGATTGTAAGTTTCCTGAGGCCTCCCTAGCCATGCTGAACTGTTTTTTAATTAAACCTCTTTCCTTTATAAATTACCTAGTCTTGGGCAGTTCTTTATAGCAGTATGAAAATGGACTAATACAGGAAATATCTAAAATCACTAGATAATTCTAATAACTTTTAATGTGTAAAAAATTGTACAAGTTCATGTACAAAAAATTAAAACAATTTTTTATGTTGTTACTTTAGTCACCAATCAAAACCAAAAAGTTTTATGTCTTTGGGTAAATAATGATAAAGAATAGAATGAGGTACTCATCAAATAATTCGAGTCATTATTTCATTTGGAATATTTACAATTTTTTATATTATACTTTATTATGAATGCATGTTTCTTTCATGAATTAATGCTTTTTAAGGTAGGATGTTTTGAAAGTTGCCAAGTCATACTTTTGCTCTAAAGCTTTCCTGCCATATAACACACTTTATTCACTAGTAGAACTCTCTGGATGGATTTTTGCTGACCATGGATATTCTCTTTAAAAAAAAAAAAAAAAAAAAAAACTAGATAAAACGTAATCATTTCTTAGGAAGAGATCCATAGCACCCATCAAGACCAGTCTTTCTTAATAAAATGATACACATGTCTCAACCATTGCCATGAAATTCTTGGAAAATGTCTATATTGTGTGACTGCCTAGAATGGACTTGTTCCGAGTTTCTCAGTTTCTCCGAAAAAAGAAAAAATGTTTTCTGAGACAGAGTCTTACTCTGTCATCCAAGCTAAAGTGCAGTGGCATTATCAGGGCTCACTGCAGCATCAACCTTCCCTGGCTCAACTGATCCTCCCAACTCAGCCTTCCACATGCCTCCACACCTGGTTATGCATGTGTGTGTGTGTGCATTTTTGGTGTAAATGGGGTTTCACTATGTTGCCCAGGCTGGTTTCAAACTCCTGGGCTCAGGCAATCCAACCTCTTTGGCTTCCCAAATTGCTGGGATTACAGACCTGAGTCATCATGCCCAGCCAGTTCTAAATATTTTACCAGGACTGTGTCATTGAATATGGTGCTGCTCTTATTCTTAGTTGCTGCTCTTAGTCAACACAAATGGGTAGCTAGAGGAGTTTGCTGCTGAAGTAGTACGATTTTCTCCCATACTTAATGTCTGTTATCACCATTACTCTACCTTTTTCTCTCTTCCCCTAAACTTGCTCATGTAAAACTATTTCAGAGGGTGATAATGTTTGCATTTCACTAGCAGAATTGGATGAAACTTGTAATTCTCAGAAAACAGACAGTGCTTAAATTTATTCTAAGATATTAGTAACTAAAGCTAAATTCTTCCCTAGGCAAAAGCCTTAAGTTTTTGAGCAGAGTTTTTGGGGTGGGGATGTGAACTTGAAGCCACTGGATTCCATGGATCCCTGAATAAATGAAAAGAACAGTCTATAAGACACATCTGCATACTTTGAAATTTTTCTTAAAGTTAGCTGTTTTTTTTTGCAAATGTGTGTGTGTGCGTGCCTGACAGTCTCAAGAAATGCTAAGTCATGAGCAAATCTAGTTAAATGTCTTCAATACATAGTGTTAGACCCAAAAATTAAAATTTTTAAAATGGAAGTTCTAGTCCAACTTCTGACAAGATATGAATTTACTTAAAAGTGAAATAAGGATGTGAGAAAATACAATGTAATTTTGCAAGATAGAATGATTAATTGCTAAATGAGTCAAATCCTTGTCGTGTTTTCAATTCAAACAGAACAGTGTCTTCTTGGACTACAGGGATCCAAGAAGACTGCAGAAGAAAAATTTGCATTTAACCTTATAGCATGGAGGGAAATTAGACAAGAGAAGAGGAGATACAGGACCATGGCATGGGAGATTACTTCCTGTTTGTAGAATGAGACTATTACCACTTGCCAACTACATGACCTATCGTATTTTCCTGACAAGCAGCCAGATTGTTCTCTGCTGTTTGTACATAAACCTGCCTGGGGCAATACTGGTGCTGCCTCCTAGTCAAAGTCTAATCCAGAGTGAAAAATCCAGGCTAACACATATCAATTCCTCTGTGGCCCACACTGCCTCTTTTCTGTAAGTGAAGGGTGCTGAACACTTTGTGACATTTAACTGGAAAATCTGTATTTAGTGTCTCTAATAGGCTATTTGACATATTAAGCTAGGTATGAGATAGTTCACTTCTAAGTTCCTTTCAAAAATGAATTTTCTTATTTTTTTATGACTACTTTCCTCTCTGTCTCTCTCTCTCTACACACACACGCACAGTATTTGGCTCAGCTCCTCTTTTTATTATTATGTGATTTTTTTGAGTCCTAAAATCATATAGCTTCAATATTCTATTGTTGGTTGTTGGTACGGCAAATATGACACTATAAAAAAAAATCTTTGGCAAACTTTCCTAGAACTGGGCTAAAAAAATGATGCGGGAAAGATCAAAAGGCTGACAAGTTTCACAGTATTGTTTATTCCTACACAATGACTGACAGTCTTGCTGGTTCTTGGTTCTGCGGATATAAAAGGGTAGAAAAGGCCAGAAAATTGCAGTGTTTCAGGAAATGCTTCGCACTCAGTCCTTATCATGGTGTGGCCAGCTGTACCACAAGAACCGGAAGGACTTTTAGATATAGAGGAGCCCTTTCACGGGTAGTTAAGGGGCTAAAAAGAGTAGGGAAAAGAACTGAAATGTATCACACCCATGAGTCTCTGTTTAATGAAGAGTCTTAAAGGTAGAAAGCAACCTAAGTAATCAGGGGGTCCAGCCCCTCAGTTTTTGGATGAGAAGTTACGTGCGGAGAAGTTGTGTGATTTGTGAGAGTGACAACTAGATTCTAATAGAGGAGAATCCAAGAGTATTATTATTATTTAAAATACACAATGAGCTAGATAGAAACAAAGTAGGAATACTTTCATTTTATATGGGAAGGGAATTTTATCCTAGATATAGACAGAAACAGAATTTCCATAGCTAGAATATCTCAAACCAAGTTGCCCATGGATTCACTGTTCCCCACTCTAACTCTCAGCTCCCATAGTTTTTCTTTAATGTAAGTTCCATTAGCAGAGAAACTTGATCTCTTCTGTCTACTGCTGGATCCACAAGCTCATCTCAGTGACTGCCATGTAGCAGGAGCTCAATACATATTTGTTGAGTGTATAAATTTACTTAAGCTATTCATAGCCATGCAAATGTCATGATTAATTAAATTAATCTCATGAGCCATTTGGGGAAGTGACATCCATCCAAGTACAAGGACTTGGATTCTTTTTTTTTTTCTTTTTTCCGAGATGGAGTCTCGCTCTGTTGCCCAGAGGAATGCAGTGGCATGATCTTGGCTCACCATAACTTCTGCCTCCTGGGTTCAAGCTATTCTCCTGCTTCAGCCTCCTGAGTAGCTGGGACTACAGGTGCGCACCACCATGCCCAGCTACTTTTTGTATTTTTAGTAGAGATGGCATTTCACTATGTTGGCTGGGCTGGTCTCAAACTCCTGACCTCGTGATCTGCCTGCCTCGGCCTCCCATGGTGCTGAACTACAGGCGTGAGCCACCACACCTGGCTGGATTCTCCCTTCTTATCAGTGAAGTGAGTGTTTAGATGAAAGTATCACTGTAAGGCTTTCCAGGTATGGCTTCCTGAGCTCATTTTTCTATCTTAAGTTGCACAAGAGTACAAAACCTTCTCAAAATACAATATTTATATCTTCAGAGGAATAGTTTCCAATAACATGAGAAAAGACAAAGCACAGAGAAACTGCACTTTAAAGTGAGATTTGTGCTGGCAGCTAGCACATAAAAGCTGTCAATTGAATAGGTCAGGGCTCAGAGAACTGGGATCCTCCGTATAAGCATCCATTTGCCATCTAATATACCCTCATCACCACATCTTATTTGCATGGCATTTTGCATGGCTCTGAGGATATACTCCTTGCTAACCAGTGGGGAGCTTGAAAAATGCTACAGTTACATGTTGATGTAACATTTGGAATTACCCACGCAAACTTTGGTGCTTTTTGCCAGTCCATTGGATAACAATCTCAAGAATGCCTTGACAAGCTATAAACTTGTGACTTTAACATGTTAAATTAATAGAAACTAACTTAATATTCCTAAGGCACTACCGAAAGCTCAAAATAGTAGGCAGATAAGGTATCAGTGATATTTCTTTACATTCCGTGTACAGGGTTTCAACAAAATAAAGCTGTCAAGCACAAGATAAGCAGATGTTTAATATTTCCTCATTTATCTGCATTTGATTGGCTTGTGTCAGGCTTTAGCAGGTACATTTTCAGATCTAGAACTCTCATAGCAAGCACCTGACTGTCTGAATGATAGCCTGAGGGTGGTTCCCACAAACTGACCTTGAAATATTAGTTCATGTACCACATTTATGTCCTGAAGGTTAGAATTAAATTAATGGGTGGCTCATCTACTCTAGGGACCTGCAGACTATCAAGAGAACAGAAGGCATGTTTCTGAGGGAAGGGGAAGTTTCTTTAGTGTATTTTTTAGCATTTTGTTCTATTAGGAAGGCAGTTAATTTTTTTATTTCAACTCTTCTTAGAGACTATTTAAAATTAATTGATGAATGCTCATATGAAAGATTTCAGATCAAATTAAAAATATAAATTAACATCAGCCAAAAAGTGACTTTTTCTCTAAATGACATATTTTCCTTTGGCTTAGTTTAGTTGCATCTTTTGAAACTATACGAATATTTTTTCATTTTTTATTTTGGAAAATTTCAAACATATACTAAATTTGAGAGACTAGTATAATCAATCACTCAGCTTATATATTATCAATATATGGCCAATCCACTTTCATCTGCCCTATAACTCTCCATATACCAGATTACTTTGAAGCAAATATCAGATATCATAACTTTTTTTCAATAAATAATTCAATACATCTATGTAGAACAAGATCTCTCAACCTTACCACCATTGGCATGGTGTATATCTATAGAGAAGGTTATTAAGTTGGCTTTTTAAGAATTAGATAGGATAAAACTATAAAGGGGATATCACCACTGATTCTACAGAAATGTAAACTACCATCAAAGATTACTACAAACACCTCTATGCACATAAACCAGTAAATCTGGAAGAAGTGGATAAATTCCTGGACACTTGCACTCTCCCAAGACTAAACCAGGAAGAAGTCAAAACCCTGAATAGACCAATAACAAGGGCAAAAGTTGAGGCAGCAATTAATAGTCTACCAACAAAAAAAAGTCCAAGTCCAGATGGGTTCACAGCCGAACTCTACCAGAGGTGCAAAGAGGAGGTGGTACCACTCCTTCTGAAACTATTCCAAATGATACAAAAAGAGGGAATCTTCCCTAACTCATTTTATGAGAACAACATCATCCTGATACCAAAACCCAGCAGAGACTCAACTAAAAATGAAAAATTTAGGCCACTATCCATGATGAACAAAGATGCAAAAATATTCAATAAAATACTGGCAAACCAAATGCAACAGCATATCTAAAACTTATCCATCATGATCAAGTAGGCTTCATCCCAGAGATGCAAGGCTGGTTCAACATATGCAAGTCTATAAATGTAATTCACCGTATAAACAGAACCAAAGATAAAAACCATGTGATTATCTCAGTAGATGCAGAGAAGGTCTTCTACAAAATTCAACAGCCCTTTTGCTAAAAACTCTAAATAAACTAGGTATTGATGGATCATACATCAATATAGACACCCAAGATCACACAAAAAATACGGACCTTAAAGGTGAACACCTTTCTTATTCCTCATAATAAACCTATCATGGAGTTGCAAGGGGTGAGAGTTAGGGCATAAGTCTCTTCAGAAAGCAAGGATATTTTCAGGTGCTAATATTCACATTCTGTGAACTATTTGTAGCAGGTCCATGAGTGAACTCTATAACTTTTGAGAAAAATTTGCTGATTGAACCTTGTAATGAAAATACTTTTTGAAATATCTATGTGTCTGTAAATTAGTAAAAATGGTGTAAAATATATTTTATCAATAAAACTAACAAAAATTTGTCAACTGGCTAATATTTACCAGCAACTGAACATTAGCCAATTGATACTAACCTGACTGTTTCAGTTTAATGGTTTAGTTAATAAGTGATCACTGACTTCATTAAAAATAATAAGAAAAATTAGAAACTCAAAGTTTCTCATTTATTCTTGACATTTTGTCTGAATTTAAAAAACCACTAAACTAAAAGTACAGCTATCATATGATACAGCAATCTCATTGCTATATATATAACCAAAAGAAAGACTATCAGTATATCCAAGAGACATTTGCACCCCATGTTTATTGCAGCACTATTCATGATAGCCAAGATATGAAATCAACAACATAAGTGTCCATCAACAGCTGAATGGATAAAGAAAATTATATATATATATATATATATATATATATATATGAAATTCTGTGACTTGCAGCAACATTGATAGCACTGGAGGCCATTATGTTAAGTGAAAAAAACTGGGCACAGAAAGACAAATTTAACATTTTATCACTTATATGTGGGAGCTAAAAATTAAAAAATTGAACCTATGGAGATAAAGGGAAGATTGATGGTTACCAGAGGCTAGGAAGGGTGAAAGAAAGCAAGGGATAAAATAGGGATGGTTGATGGGCATAAAAATATAGTTAGAGTGAATAAGATCTGGTATTCAGTAGCACAATAGGGTGACTATAGTTAACAATAACTTACATATATTTTTAAATAACTCAAAGAGTGGAATTGATAGGTTCATAACACAAAGAATAATGATAAATGGTGGAGGTGATGAGGTGCTACAATTACCCTGATTTGATCATTATGCCTTGTATGCCTATATCAAAATATCACATATGTCCATAATTTTTAGACAACTATTGTATGCTCATAATTAAAATAATTTAAAAATTTTAAATTAAATAAATATAATACTTGTAAAAATAATTTAAAAAGCAATGATGTAATATTTTTAAAAAGCATGATTAATCATAATTGGATTTTATTCTACTACTTTGATGGCCTGGTGTAGTAGTATTCCACATTAATAAGAGCTGTGTAAACCTCATATGGATTTAAGCTAAATACTTCTTAAATTTACATTAAGGAATGATTGACCAACTAAAGATAAGAGAAGCAATTACTTTACTAGGAATTTATTTTAAAATGTTGTAAAATAATACAACTTTAAAATTAAAGATATCATAACAGAGTCCAGCAATAATACAGGGGAATATTTATATCTAACTTTTCTGAAATGTACCTAAAGAGATTTAAGCTTAAAATAACATAATATACATATGGTATTTGACATACTAGTAAATTATTTATCATGAAATTGCCATGGTTATTTGATTAGTTTGATTATGTTATTTTTAATGCCTCCTGATAAACTTATTCTGGAAGTACAAGGGGTGAGAGTGAGGGTATAAATCACTTCAAAAGGCAGGGATATTTTGAAGTGCTAATAATTGATCAGTTTGCAGGGAAAATTGAGTTAGAATGAATATGTACATTAGAAAACTTCAAAATTCAAAGTTTTGAAGTTTATATCATTAGTACATTATTAAAAATATATTTTTTCCTTAGTAGTATGTATTAAATATGTACAAACCAAAATAATCAGAACAAAACTTGCCATTTAATTATTGTCATATTCTCTTTAGCATAAAAATAGACAATATTTCATGTATGATGAACTAATTTGATGTGATTATTTAGATAACTTTTTTTGCTGAAGATCAATGCACATCTCTCCCACCACTGCCCTTATTGATTTCTTTATTTGTTAGCCTATCTTTGCTGACCATCTTGTAGGTACTTCTTTCAATGGATATTATCTACCTTTGCTCCAATTATCTACCAATTTATCTATTGTTTAAAGTTTGTAGTCAGTCCTAGGTATAGAAGGTGATCTGTAGTAGAGGATATTGATAGTGGATTCTCATGCTCCAACTTGTTCTCTGTTGTTAAGATGTAGGTATGGTTTCCATGTTTGTTCCCTCCAAATCTCATGTTGAAATGTGATCCTCATTGTTAGAGGTGGGGCCTAGTAGGAGGTGTTTGGGCCTTGCAGACAGATCTCTGATAAAAGACTTGGTGCCCTCCTTGCAGCAATTAGTGATTTCTTGCTCTGAGTTGTTTAAAACAACAACTGATTGTTTAAAGAAAGTGAGATTTGGTTGTTTAAAAGAATGTGGTACATTTTGCCCCATTCCCTCTTACTTCCTTATTTGGCATGTGATATGATGGCTCCTCCTTTGCCTTCTGCCATGATTGTAAGTTTCCTGAGACCCCCAGTAGAAACAGATTCCTGCACTATACTTTTTGTACAACCTGAAATACCATGAGACAAATAACTCATTTCTTTATAAATTACCTAACCTCAGGTATTTCTATAAAGCAATGCAAAAATGGACTAACGCTGGTATCTTAAGTAGTTACATGGCTGGGCAAGAGATGTGGAGTACAAAACCAGCCAGAGTAACAACGTCCTAGGATTCATGGGGTGACGCTTTTCTGGCTGGAAACCTCTGTGATCAGTGGTGCCTTTGCCCAAGTTTTGTTCGTGCCAGCTAGGTTCATTCCACCCAGTTGGTCTGGCAGGCTGTGCTCAGCTTGCACTCCCGGCCTGAATCCTATGCCTGCCAAGAGTGAGTGGAGTGACGAGGGCTGTGTAAGCAAGCAGGCATGGGGTCCAGCCACTGCAACAGCCAGGCAGGCTGGCTGCAGCAGGGTGGGCAGCTCCCGACACTGGCTGTTTGTGAGCCTACTGCTTGACCAAGTGTACTGAAAGCAGCTTCCACAGCTGGCACCAGGGAACACAGTGACGCCTGGAAACTTGGCCCGCCAGAAACTTGGAGAATCCAGGAATGGTAGAGCGCCAAAAAGGGTGTCACAGCCCTGGCTCAGGGAACTCCTAGGTCTGGGTTCCCCAAGGGCTGCAGCTGTTCTCTTCCTCTTTCTTCCCTCCTTCTTGTCACCTGCAACATGGTAAGCAAGGGTCATGTTTCAGCCCTGATTGTGTTATAGCTCTTTTAGCCCCACAGTTTGGCAGGTTCCAAGTTCTTGTCCTGCGTTCAGGAAGAATGAGGTATGTAGACAAGTGGAGGTTGAGCAAGCTGAAGGGGAGTTTTATGAAGGGACAGAACAGCTCAGAGGAGACTCCCATTGGGTAGCTCCTCTCTGCAGGCAGGGTGTCCCGACAATTGTTCAGCTTTCAACAAAGAGGAGAGCCTGAAGTGGGCAGCTCCTCTCCACAAGCAGATCGTCAGTTGTCTCTGGGTCTGGCTGAGTTGGGAAGTTTTTTGGGCTTCAAAGGGGAGGAAGTGCATGCTGACTGGTTAATGAGTGGCATGGAAAAGGCACCATAAATTTCCATTCTGATCCATCAGCCCACACTCTAGGCTTTAGGCTGTCCATCACCGGAAGGTGGCGCTTCACTGGGGACCCCCAACTTTCTGCTCAGGAACCTGTCTGCTTCCTACTGTTGCCCAGGCTATTTGTGCATAGGGGCACCTGCAGGCCAGCACTGAATCACCCTCAGCACCCCCTCAGCCACCCTCCTGTGCCTGTTGGCACCCAAAATCTGGAGAGGGCTGAGGCCACAGGGGAGTGGCATGTCAGCACTGCCTCAAGCTCATACACATCCAGCTGGATTGCAACAGCTCCTGGGCTCCACTTCAACTTTGCTCCAAGATGAGAGTGGGCACCAGAGTGGGAGGAGGCCAGGCTGAGGGAGCAGGCAGGTCCAAGCCTATGGAGCAGGCGCCAGGAGTGGGGAAAGGCCAGGCAGTGGGGGCAGGTGTTTCTGAGAATGTGAAGCAAGTGCCATGAGTGGGGGTAGGCCAGACAATGAGAACAGGTACTTTGAAGCCTATGAGGAGAGGGAAGGCCTTTCTGGGTCCCTAAGAGTGTAAAATGCTTGGGTCCATAGCCATTGCTTGGGTGGCTACAGCTGCACCCAGGGAGCATGAGGCTTCTGCCTGCTCCTGGCCCCCAAGGGGACAGGGATGCCCAGATCCACAGCCTCAGCTGGGTGGCTGCAGCTGGGCTAGAACTCCTGCCCTGCCAACTCAGAAGGCGGCTGGTCTTCCACCAGTTCCCAGCTCCCACCAATGCCATGGAGTGTGCTGGCACCGCTGTGCCTCCCTCTCTGCAGCAGGTGCTCCAGACAGGTCACTGATGCCATCAACAAGAACAACTCTATCACTTTTCTCTAATTTTCTTTTGTTTTCTTTTGGTTGGTTAGGAAAATGCTACAGGGAAAAATTATATGACTTTTTAAAATAAATGGCTATCTGCACAAATATTATTGCTTTACAAACTCATAAAAATATTTTCTTAAGCAGTATGATAAAAATATCATGCATCAAAGTAGAGTAAAAACAGTAGTTACTACTAACTCTGAAAAGATCAATTTAATATTATAATTCAGGAAAAAAGCAATTTTAATTATAAATCATTCAGAAATATTGAAAAAGGATTAAAATATTTTATTTTTATTCTCCACTTGATCTTAGTTAAAAGGCCAAGAAGCGATTTATTTTTATTCCCAACATGACGACACAAAGAGCTAAATTTTAAAAAGGAGGAGAAAACAGAGCCAAATCAGAAGCTCATTCCTTAAAAATAAACCTAGATTTTAGCCACATAAAGTATTGCTTTCAGAAGTAGTAGTATCTTATATGTTTTATAAACTGTTTTGCACACACAATTCACTGTATAGTTACTGTATTGTCCCTGGAAAACAAAAGCTTGGGTATTGTTGAAGGTCTGAAAGTTTGATGTTTATAGTTTCAATTTGGTGTATATAGATTAAATTGGCAATAAATATTGAAAGATGAGCAAAACTTCACACTTTAAAAATTCCCAAAAATTTTCAATAAAATACTGTCAAACTAAATCCAACAGCACATCAAAAATCTTATCCATCATGATGAAGTAGGCTTCATCAAGGAGATGCAAGGCTGGTTCAACATCAGCAAATCTATAAATGGAATCCACCACATAAACAGAACCAATGACAAAAACTACATGATTATCTCAATAGATGCAGAGAAGGCCTTTGACAAAATTCAACAGCCCTTTATGCTAAAAACTCTCAATAAACTAGGCATCGATATATCATAGCTTAAAACAATAAGAGCTATTTATGACAAACACACAGCCAATA
>CAUYLG010021275.1:0-13105 GCA_963573385.1 Cacajao melanocephalus | reverse complement strand
CCTCCCCGCCGCTCGTCCTATCTTGGAGTGTGTGTGTGTGTGAGTGTATTGGAGTGTGGAGTGTGTGTGTGTGTGTGTGTGCGCTGGGGTTTGGAGTGTGTGTGTGGGGGGGTTTGGAGTGTGTGTGGTGGGGTTTGGAGTGTGTTGTGTGTGTGTGGTGGGGTTTGGAGTGTGTGTGTTTGTGGGGGTGGGGTTTGGAGTGTGTGTGTGTGTGTGTGCGTGTGTGTGTGTGTGTGTGTGTGTGGTGGGATCTGGAGAGGGTCTGTATGTGAAGGAGCAGACCTGGGCTGTGCCCAGATTGCTAATGGCTCCCTTCCTCCCCCAAATCGTTGGAGCCTGGAGGTGCCTGTCCTGATGCCAGCGATCTTTTCATTGGTGCAGGAAGTCCATTCAGCCCTGCATTGCTTTTAATGAGTTTTGCAAGCAAGTGGCCTCTTCCTGTGACTCATTCTGCCTTTTGTGCACCGGAGATTGTGGTTTTAAGTTTCACTTTGGAAAGTAACCACCACTTCTGCTGCTTTCTCCCTGTTGGAATCTGAACAAGTTACATTCATTTTGCAACAAAGAAATGTAAATGTAGGAGCCGCCAGTCATATTTCTGCTCTGATTGTAAAAACATCCTTTTCCGAGATGGTTGACAGAGCCAAGCTAAGAAGAAATGGTTTATATTTTCAAGTAACACATTCATCTGTGAACTCCGTATTTCTCTCTCCCCCACCCACCAGTTTTGCTTTTGTTCTTTGTCTTCTTGATTCATATTTCAGGGAGATCCTAAAAAAATAAACAGTGCTTGTTGATGAGTGAGGCGGTTAACCTCTAATTTATTGAAAGAGACTTCATTCTGGACAAAACTTTGTGCTTTTGCTTTCATGCAGCACACAGAGGATGACCATAGAGATAATTTCGTGTACAGTAAAATGTTTTTCCTCCCGACCTTCCACACAAATCTGCTTGTGGTATCCGAATAGATGAATTTCTTAGGATTAGCGAGTATATACGTTAAGTGGACAAATATACATATTTTCTCTCATTTAATAATGTAGGCAACTTTAAAATGTTAGTGTTAAACTAAATTTTTTAAATATAACTTTATTTAAATATGTACAAACATTAAACAAGTAGCTCTTGTACCATTATAAAACCAAAATGTGTTTAAGTACAGATAAAACTATAGTGTTAATAGGTGGGGCGCAGGGACTCATGCCTGCCATCTCAGCACTTTGGGAGGCTGAGGTAGGTTGATCACTTGAGATAGGAGTTCTGGACAAGCCTGGCGAATATGGCGAAACCCTGTCTCTACCAAAAATACAAAAATTAGCTGGGCATGGTGGCACGCACCTGTAATCCCAGCTACTTGGGAAGCTGAGGTAGGAGAATCGCTCAAACCTGGGAGGCGGAGGTTGCAGGGAGCCAAGATTGTGCTACTGCACTCCAGTCTGGGCCACAGAGTGAGGCCGTCTCAAAAACAAAAACCAAAACAAAACAACAGCACGAATAGAGTTCAAATGGGCATGGGTGGAAAGCGCTGATGTACTGAAGCTAGTGAGATGATGTTGGATTTGGATTTATAATCGCTGTATCTGTGTCTTTTGTGTCATTTGTCAACTTGATTCTTCTGACTTGAGCATAATGGACCACCATTAAAATCATCATCATAACACTGACTTCTACAAAATGCAGTGATGAAAAAGTTCTTATTCCATATTGACATCTACATTGACTGCCAATGAACTGTTGCACATTTTTACGCCAAGGATGGGCTCTCCTTGATCCTTTGTCTCACCGGACAAATGTGGCACTGACTTGGATTTGGGGACTTTTAAATTCGGTCAGGGACTACACCACCCAGACTTCATTGTCCTGATTTTCTCTTTTTGGAAGTGCCATGAAGCCTTGGTTTGGAGGTTACACAATCATTTCCCTTACTCAAATCCTCAGCACACTTAGGGATGTACTTGGAGCGGGCCAGCTCTCTAATCCATCCTTGGGCAAAGGCTCAGCGGTCTCATGGGGGAGAGAGCTGCTGCTTCCTTGGGGAGGAGAGAAGAGCAGCTGAGGAGACCTTCAGGGAGCTACTTCCAGACCTGCATGTGCTCTGCCACCCTCTAACATCACATGGAGGGGCTGGGTGTCTAAAGGAATGGGTGGGGAATCCTATTTTCAGAGATCCAAAGCAATTTTATAACTTCTAATAATGATTTTGCTTGCTTTGGGAGCAAGCTGGTAGATGGGCAAGTGATAACCTTTGCATGGATTTGGGGGGCCTTGGGATGGGAGGCAGCTTTCTTTGGGGATCAGGGACACTGGTCTGGGTACTTCTCATTTCCCACAGGCACCTTCAGTTTCAGGAAAGGGGTCAGAGTGCGAGGTAGCTAAGCAGTCTCAAAAGCCTAAGGTCTGACCTGATTCATGGAGTGCCTGGAGAAAAGATGGGGGAAGGATCTTAGCATGGACACCTCCAGATGAGTGGGACTGTGAGGGGGTGGCCTTATGCACCCACCCACTCACCTTATGTACCCACCTCTCTACCCTGAGACACCAGGCTGATCAGAAAGCACCACCCCCCAGGGGATTCTGGAGATGCCCTTGACATCCACCGGAGGAGGAAGACGTTGACCTTGACTTTGGTTCAGAGGAGGTGTGGCTTTTTTTTCCCCACAGCAGCAGCAGCAGCAGCAGCAGTACCTGGCGACCAGCATCATTTCACCACAGTGTGAAACCATCGGCTGATGTATAAAGGTGAATTTTAGACCCAGGGGGTAGTCTAGGGTGTCCATGTACAATGCATGAGAATGTGAGCTCTAAAAAGGGCAAACATTACATTGAGGAAGTCCTGTGTGTGCCTGGTGGTATGTCACTGTGTTTGTGGAACACTCATAGCTGGCTGATGTGCTTGTTCTTATGTTCATTAAAACAAGTCCTCTAGGCACTTCTCTCAACTGGCACGCCAGTAGATGGCCTTTACAGTAATGCACCTTCAAACATCTTATCTGGCTGACAGCTTGCACATTTTTTTTTTTTCTTTTTTTTTGAGATGGAGTCTCCCTCTGTGGCCTAGGCTGGAGTGCAATGGTGCGATCTTGGCTCGCTGAAACCTCTGCCTCCCAGGTTCAAGCAATTCTCCTGTCTTGGCCTCTGGAGTAGTTGGGACTTCGGGTGCATGCCACCGTACCCAGCGAATTTTTGTATTTTTAGTAGAGATGGGGTTTCACCATATTGGCCAGGCTGGTGTTGAACTCTTGACCTTGTGATCCGCCCATCTCGGCCTCCCAAAGTGGTGGGATTATAGGTGTGAACCACCATGCCCAGCCCAGCTTGCACACTCTTTAGCTCGTTTGTCACTCTCGTCTCCCCAGTGCAAGCCACATGTACTTCTCAAGGCCCAGTTTCAGCCTCACCTTCCCTGTGGTCTCTTTCGAGCAGACCCACACGAAACTCTGTGCTTTGGAAACTGCCAGGTAAGACACAACTGTTTAGTTTTATTATCATTGCTATTTTCACATCACTGTTTATAATCATTAACTTCATTTTATTGATGGGAAAATTGAATTTCAGAAACTTTTGTCCAAGGTCCTCCAACTAGTACAAGGCAGAACTAGGATTCAGGTCTCCAAATTCAGAATGATCGGAGGGTCATCAGGTTCTGCCCCACTGTTTCCAGCAGTTGAGCCCTGCACCCACCAAGAGTGATGGTCCTATGAGCAGTCACTGGACAATGGAGGTGAAGTGGGGAGGCATCAGAGGGACAGCTGCATTGTGTGCCTGCTGCATGAGCCAGACTGCAGGACAATACTCAAAGAGAGGCACCAACATCCATCCTGGCTGAGCTGATGACGGTAAGAGGCCACAAAGCCATGAAAATGACTTGGAGCAGCCTCCACATATTCCTCAGGGTTGAATCATTGTGTGCACCGCAGAGCATCTGCTTTGTAAAAAAGCTAACATTGTGAAAAATGGAGTAGGTGCTTCCTGTTTTGACCAGGAACAAATGCAAACCAGACCCTGCTCCTCTCACCAGGCAGAGCTTGCTCTTTCAATTCAGAGATATCTGCAAGGACCCAATTACGCCGTGGTGTGGAATGGAGCATATATGTAACTGAGGTTCCTGCGAAAGACACCATTTCCTGGCTGAGTGGCAAGATTGGCCAGGACACCAGGAAACTGAGCCTGATTGGACACATGAGAGTGTGAGCTGGTGAGACAGTGTTTGGGACAGGACTAAGTAAATTATGTTTCTCTTCTGCCTTCTGTTCTTTGTCACTAATGTAAAGTATACAAAGGAGTGACATGTTCAGTTGCCGAATTCCTGATGTATTACATCCTGGTAGAAATGTTCACTGGGTGGGGCTTCCTGTGTATGTTGGGGGCACGGACAGGGAGTTTGGAGACTCTGAGCCAGGAGATCTGGCAGAGATGGCTGCTTGTCCTCTGAAGAGTTCTGCTTTCCTTCCATGTGGTAGAGTAGTGGCTGAAAAGCAGCTGCCTAGCAGGGGCTATATATTCCAGCCCCCACCCCCTTATTAGTTGGGGCCATGTCACTCCATCTTGCCAATGGGAACATGAGCAGTAGTGATCTGAATTACTTCTGGGCCAAAGTTGTTAAAAAGCAGGTGTAGCTTTGTCACATTCTCTATCTCTGCCCATCAACTGGAAGCAACGGTCTCTAAGAACCTGGGTCCCCGAGTCACTCTGTGGAAGGCAGCCTGCCAAGCACTAAAATGGACTTTGTGTCAGTAAAAAGTAAACTTCCAGCATGGTGAATCTCTGAGATTTAAAGGTTTATTTGTGACAGCAGCTAGCATTACCTAACTGATACACGGAGTGAGAGGACAGATGAGGGAAGAGATTTGGATCAGAGAGGAGTGAGGCGGCCACCCAGGCCTTCGGTGATGGCCGCAGCCAATGAGCTTTAGGAGAGGTTACATTTCATTTTGAGTCTTATACTTTCTTTTTCTGTTTGTGGTTTCTTTATGATACCCTCAAATCTTAAGTAAAATTTATTGACAACCTCATTCTACATTCAGTCTGTGTTAGAGTTTTGTGGGCACAAAAGGAGAAGGTGTGCCTGTGGCTGGGGTGGAGGAGCGTGGCTGTGTGAAAAGAGGATTGCAGTCTTCGGGAGCAGTGATGTGGCTGCTGCAGAAGACTGCAATCTTCTGGCCTCCCCTGTGCTGGGAGGCTGGAGGGCATGTCTCGGCCTCTCTGGGGTCCCCCACAGGACAGCAGTAAATGTTTGTGTGTGCCCAGCAGGCTTCTGATCTTTCCCCTTCCCATGCCCAGTTGAGTGGGCACCTGGCTGTCTTGACACCTCTAGTGAGATAGGCGCAGTGCCTCATTTGGCCTTCTGGTGGCCGGAGGTGGCCATCAGAATTAATCCAGGGACAGCAGGTCAGATCCAGAGGGCACACATTCACTGGGACATGCCACCACCATCTGAGAACACTATGAAAAACAGAGAAGAAATGGAAATTCCTGACATCATGTGAGGGTGGTTTACATAATGGTGTTTTGGATTCAAGGGAAGGGAGTTCCAAGCAGGCTAGAGACATGGTGAAACTCAGATGATACATGGATTGCTACTTTCACACAGTTGGGACATCTACAAAAGAACACTAGAGTTTCAATTTCCTTTGGTGCAATCATACATATGTTTGACTTATTCGATGAAGCTTTAGAAATCATCGCTTAATTGGGTTTATTAATTGTTTGGGTTCTCAATAATTTTTAGATTGCTTACCTCAAATCTGCCATTTCCAGGTGCCCTGGGAAGAGACTGACTGACACACAGTGTAAACAGGGAACCAAGCAGCTCCCGGACCCCTTCCTCTCCCCACCCCCTCATTCTTTCACTCTTAAGCCAAAAGCTTTGTTTTCAGTCTGAGACACCTGTCTCACCATGGCATTCAGGACAAGTCTGTGTTTCTCGGCTATTGGGAGTTTTATTAACTAATGGGTAGGTTTTCATTTGACAATACTTATCCTCAGTAGGTTGATGCAAAGCACTGTCGAGGCAACAGAACACATCAGAATGCCTCTGTTCCCTGGGAGCTCACGGCTCCATGCTGGGATGAGGCCAGGCAAGCGCAGCTGTAATCTGAGGTGCACAGAAACAGGAGCCTTAAGGGAGACACAGCCATGAGCTACTGGAGACGGGGACTTAGATCTTCCCTGTGAATGTACTTAATCATCTGAAATCACTCTTCCCTCTGCCATGGACAGACACTGACTAGCTGACTGTGCGTATGTGTGCATGAGCATGTATGGGTGCTAGGACCTGAGGGTATAAAAAAGCATGGGACATGATTCCTGTCATCAAAACCCTTACATTTACCCAGCAAGTCTAATTTTAGATGTAAAAAGCCATGGGTCCAAGAAACCTATTATGTAACTTTTTGTTTTCATGTATTCAAGTGGGATAATTCAGGAAATGGAAGAAAATTTCAGACACTATAATGTCTTCAGAAGGGTAGACTATTGCACTCATAAAATGGGAAATGGATATCATGAAAAAAACAACAAGAACAATTCATTTGGGGTCTGGGAGATAGGGCCTCCAATGAAAGAGAAAGGCAGAGAAAACTCCGGAATGTCAGCTTCTCAGATACTTTTTGCATGCTAAGACAGTTTTGGGGACTTAAGATTAGTGACTATAGCAGTGAGCAAAACAAATGAAATCCCTGTCCTCAAGGTGCTTATATTCTACAGGAGAGACATAGAAACCAATAACATGTCAAGTATTAATAAGGTCTGCAAATAAAAAAGGAGCTGGGGGGAGAGGAAAGTGGGGTGATAGAAAAGCACCATTTTCCAGAGAACGAAGCCAGGGGTCCACCCCTCTACTGCAGTGATGTTAGAGCTGGCAGCAGGGGTGAGGGGATGAGGGGCCAGCATGGCTAGAGCTTAGGTGGTAGAGGTAGCAGGAGCCAGATTGTGAAGGGTCTTACCACTGTAAGGGGAAAACCGTGAGAGGAGCAGGATTTGGGGTGAAAATCAAGAGTTTTCTTTGGACGCCTAGGTTTGAAAGAATGATTAGACATCCAAAAAGAGACGTCAAGTGGACAATGGATATGCCACTCTGAATTTCACGGGAGGAGTCAGGATGGATGGTAGACATTTGGGCACGATTAGTGTACAGATGGTGACGAAAGCCGCAGGGCAGGATGAGCCAGAGAGAGACGGAAGGGAATAGAGAAGATCCAAGGTCCAAGGACAGTCCAGGCGTCCCTCCCCAGAGGAGGCCTTCCCTACTCCGGTAACACCCATCGCAGGTAGACCAGACTCTCCCTGCGTGGCACCCTCACAGGAGCCTGACATTCTATCACTGCACCTGCCCTACTTCTGTGCATGATTTCTTCAATGTCTGTCTCCAACCAGGCAAAAGCTCTTAGATCCCTTAATGCTTGGCATTGCGTCATCCGCCATAGTAGACTCGCAATGCCTTTTTCTTTCTTCAGTGCTTTATTGTTGAGTATAATTCTAAAGCACAAAATACTACTCAACAGACATAATAGTGACTGTTGCATCAATGCCCACTCCAGGTACTCTTCAAATTGGCCACCAAATGCAGTAAGAGGGATTGTCCTTGGAGAATCTGACCAGGGAGAAAACATTAAAGAGTGGATAAGAGGGCAGACAAGAGCTGTGTCTACTGCCCCTGCTGCTTAATTTCTCTTTCCCCTTTTCTACTACCTGTTTCCCCCTTGCCTCACTTTTTGTCCTTCTTTTCTTTCTTTTTTTCTCCCTTTATTTTGCTGGCTTTTTATAGTTTTCAGTCTACTGGTTTTTTGAAACCAAAATAGCATATTCACATGGTCTTAAAAGTTGAAGATTTTTACTTGCTCCCCTCCCCCATGCCCCTCCTGATTCTCATCTTCAACCTTTTCCCCTGCTTATTCTGGAATTTACTTTTATATTTCTAAGTAAAATGAACATACCACAATATTTCGATTAATGAAATTTAGGCATTCCTCATTGGCTTACGATGCCAGATGAAGTTTTTGTCTTTCATATACACTTTTTACCATCCCTAAGCCTTGTAGTATAAAAATACCATGATTTTTATTTCTGTAACTTTTGGCTTTTCCTGGAGTTAAAATGCTCCATTTTTTAATGGCTCATTATTTTTTTCAAATTATTACTACTGCCCCTCTCCCAAAAAATGTTATGGGAAAAAAAAATCTCTGTAATATTTTTCACACTGTTAAATATATTTCTCCTTTTTTCCTCCTGGAACTCTTCCCACTGAAGTGCTCTCTCCCCGAACGTTCCGGTCTAATGAGGCTGCACTGACCCCCCAACAGGCCATCATTCTGGAGTCTTCTCTGCCTTTCTCCTTATTTGGAGGCCGTCTCCCAGATCCCAAATGGATTGTTCTTAATGCTTTTTTTCTTGGTATCCGTCTCTCATTTTATGAGTGCAATAGTCTACCCTGCTGAAGAGATTAGTTATATTGTCTGTGAAATTTTCTTCTGTTTCTTGAATTACCTCAATAATAATAGTAACTCCCCAAATTTTGCTTGTTTGCTTTGGTTTCTATTGGCGACTTCCCTCAACTATCTGGTAATACTTGATATCTGTTTATTTGTAAGAGAGATGCCCTAAAAAGTTGTGGGGTGGGGAGGTGGCTGTCCAGAGTGGCAGGTGCCTGTGTCTATCTGTGGGTGGGTGTGGGTATATGAGTGTGGGTCTGTGTCTATGGGGTGTGTAGGTGGAGGTGTCTGTAGTGTGTACATGGAGCGGTGTGCAGGTCCTGTCAGCCATGGGCTTTGCTGCCGGTAATCTGCATGTTCCCCCAACATCAGCACCTTCAGCTCTCCTCTCTGGGGTGGTTCGGTCTCTGCAGGGAGGCTGCCTGGCCTCATGGTGGGAGGTGGAGCTTGTGATGAACTGCCTGCCACAGCCACAGTTGGACCAACGAAGCAGCTGAGGAGCCCCACCGTTCACTGTGCAAGTGCCTCCAATGCCCAGTTTCAGTCTAACACCTCACCCTGCCTCTTCTCCCCAACTCCAGGACAATGCACCTGCCATTAGCCATGCCAGTGTCACCATGGCATTAGCCATATCTCAATTTCCCACTCTCTACAGAATCATTGCCGTCATCATACAAATCTGCTGTGATGTGTCCCATCAGCGTAAAGGCAGCCTCAGCTCACATTCCTCTCCATGACCACCCATTTCTCTCTGCTTCCCTTTATGGCCAAATCCTTGGAAGAGATGAGTATATAGTCTGCCCTTCCAATCCATGGGTTTCATATCTGTGGATTCAACCAAGCATGGGTCAAAAATATTTGGGAAAAAAACTGTGTCTGTATGGAACACATGCAGAATTTTTCGTACCATTATTCCCTAACCCATATAGTATAGCAACTGTTAACATGGCATTTCATTGTATTAGGCATTATAAGCAATCTAGAGATTATTTAAAGTACACAGAAGATGTGTATAGGTTGCATAAAAATACTACACCATTTTATATCAGGGGCTTGACATCCACGAATTTTGAGATCCACAGGGGTCCTGGAACCCATCCCCCATGGACACCAGAAGCTGTTCTTGCTTTTTCCCCTTCCTTCCTTTCCTTCTCTCTTGCACCCACTCCAAGTCGACCTTTGCCCCCACTCCAATGTACCCACTCAACATCTTCAATGAACTCCAAGTGACAGAGCCAGGCAGTTTAGTCTCCATCTTACTTGGCCTAACAGTTAGGGAGGAATTTGGTCATGATTTGTCTCTTGCTCTTTCCTCAAAGTCTCGAATGCCACCCAGATGTTTCCATCCAGGGAGCAGGGAGAACGGGGCAATGGAGGAGCAGCAGTGTGCCTGGAGGATTGACTCTGAAGGGCAGCAGTGACGCTGTTGAGAGGTGGGTAGGGCCGTATCATGCGTGTGCCAGCCAGGTGGCCTGGCCTGATTTCCCATGTACTTGGTGGCCACTAAAGGGAGGAGGAGTGGGGAATGGCAGAGTTGGGTGATGCTTTAGAGGAATCACCCAGGTGGCGGTGGGGACAGATGGGAGGGGCTGGGAAGGGGCAGGGAACCTTACCTGAAAACCCTCCAGGTGTCTCAGACTGGAGAAGCTGAAGGTCCAGCTACATGGGCATGAAGGAAGGGAGCTGAGGAGAGCCAGGGAGGAAGCTAGGATCACTTCCAAGTCTCCAGCACAGACCCGTGAGTGCATGGAGGGCCCATGACAGAGTCCCACCGCCTGGAAACACAGAGCCAGCTGAGGGCCTGCATGGAAGCCCAGGGGTCCACCTGAGGTAGGTCGAGTGGTTGACCCCTGATGAATAGCCAGCAGGTGGGCAGTGGGCAGCAGGCAACATGTGCAGTCTGGATATGCCTCATTGTTCTGAACAAGGCAGCAGGAGAGTTGCAGTCCCGCTGGAGAAGTCTGGTGAGTCTGCTCTGCAGAGTTTCAGAATGGTGCCAGCCCCTCCACGCTGCTCCTCGCCGTTCCCTGCCCTGTCAGCTGGCCTTGGCTGCTCTTTCAAGGACGTGTGAGGCCACAGGAACAGGGAGGGCCAGTCTACCTGGTGAGGTGATCCCTGACTCATGCTGAGGTCTCCCCTGTGCTGGGTGGCTGGAGGGCATGCCTCAGCCTCTCTGGAGTTTCTGAAGCGCAGCTCTAAAGGCGCATGTGCACCTAGCAGGCTTCTACTCTCTCCTCTTCCCACGCCCAGCTGAGTGGGCACCTGGCTGTCATGACACCTGTAGAGAGGTAGGTGCAGTGCCTTGTTTGGCCTCAGACCCAGGTGTGATCTCTCTACCAGCTCTTCTTGTATTTTTCCAGAGTGAATATGGGTTGCTGACAACTCATCCAGATGAGTGAAACTGATATTTGCTTCCTATGTGCCTGTTTATTCTTTAAAAATTTTTTAAATTATATTTTTAATAAGAAAAGGAAAAATGAATATATTTATGGTGTACAACATGATGCTTTGATATTTATATACTTTGAGGACTGTGATAATGTATTATAGTCTTTAAAACTGCCTTGCTACAACCTTTGTCTCCTGGATTCAAGCAATTCTCATACCTCAGCGTACCAAGTAGCTGGGATTACAGGCATGCACCAACACCCACGGCTAATTTTACTGTTTTTTTTTTTTTTTTTTTTTTTTGTAGAGACGGAGTTTCACTATGTTGGCTAGGCTGGTCTCGAACTCCCGACCTCAGATGATCTGCCCGCCTTGGCCTCCTAGAGTGCTGGAATTACAGGCGTGAGCCACCACACCCAGCTGAGAGTAGATTTTAAATGTTCTCTTCACAAAAAAACGGTAAGTATATGAGGTGAAGGCTATATCAATTAATCATCCCACAGTGGATAGTATATCAATGGCTGTTAATTCTCTATGTTTATATGCATTACAATTGAGGAATGGAGGAGGATCATTGATATTTATGGCACATTTCGGCTGGAAATCTTTGAGAATACACCTTGTGAGTTTTGCATGAAAAGGAGATTCTCAGGGTGGGGATCTGAGTCTTGATCTGCAGGATCTCCAGCCTCACTTGTTCTGCACGGGATGCAGCAGCTTGTGTGTCCCATGAGAGTGACGGCTGCAGCTGATGCTGGTGAGAGAGATTTAGAACAGAGCACCTTCTGCATCTCATCAGCAGGGATCCTTAACCTGGGTTGTATGTTAAAATTAACTAGGGGAGGAGGTGGATGCCCAATTACTGATGCCCAAGTCCCAGCCCAAACCAACTGAATCTGAATCTCCATCTACACCCCTCCAAGTGGGGTCAGCTTGGCTGGGAAGTGTTTACAACATAAACTCTGATTGTCATTGTGGATCTGAAAGACTCAGACTGTAGCTTCAACCACAGCAGCGTGATGGTAGATTTTATCTATAAAAGGATAAAGACCTTTATGGGCCAGAGGGAAGAGATTGTTTTACAAGGGATATTCCATCTTCTTGAGTAATGCACTGGAAAACCCACAATGGAATTATCAGGAGACAAAATGCTAAAAATAAATGTGGCATGCTTCCTTGATAGTAGAGACAGATCCTGATATTTGCTTCAGCATGGGGATGCCAGGACCACCTGGGGAGCCAGAAATGAAGAGATTGTAAGAGGCAGAAAGGAGCCTCTAATGAGATGCAGAAACTTCAAATTTCTCAAGTTTGCTGAAGGACTGAAGCCAGTGTCTGGAGGGCAGGCAATTTGCAGCTCTCACCATGAGCCTCCTCCAAGATGAAGTCTATCTGTTGAATTTGTATTTATAGATAAAATACACCAAACAATTGGCAGAACTTGCTGGTATGCTTGCAAAGCTGAAATCATACACAACTAACTTTTCCATATATTTTCCATTTATTTTTCTTCTTTCAAAAATTCCCTAAATGTCCATTATGGTGTTTGGCTGGGGTCCGAACTGTATTATGAATTGGTCCTGCCATCATGATTTTACTTGTAGTAACTTTTCAAAGGGCTTGAAATTTGCTTGAGTTTTCTAAATTTTGTGAGTGAGGGGTTACAGTAATAAGAGAATCTTTGTTGGCTTCTTAGAAAAGTGGGACCCAGGAAGACTCGGGATTAGATTTCCAGTCCTTCACAGGTGCCAGAAGAATCCCTTCCATTGAAAAGTGGTTTGGAAAGCAGTGTCTTCAGAAGAAATCCATCTGAAATCTTCTTCCACCAGGAACTCCTCTCTCTAACAGAGCAGAAAGGAAAATTTGAAAAGAGAATTATTTATTTATTTATTTAATTTATTTATATTTTTATTGTACTTTAGGTTTGAGGTACATGTGCAGATCATGCAGGATTGTTGCATAGGTACACACATGGCAAGGTGCTTTGCTGCCTTCATCCCCCCCATCACCTATATCTGGTATTTCTCCCCATGTTATCCCTCCCCACCCTCCCTATCCCCCACTGCCCCTCCCCTAGCCCCCTCACCTGACCTCAGTGTGTGATGCTCCCCTCCCTGTGTCCACGTGTACTAATTGTTCAACACCTGCCTATGAGTGAGAACATGTGGTATTTGGTTTTCTGTTCTTGTGTCAGTTTGCTGAGAATGATGGTTTCCAGATTCATCCAAGTCTCTACAGAGGACACGAACTCATTGTTTTTTATGGCTGCATAGTATTCCATGGTGTAT
>CAUYLG010021274.1:0-24780 GCA_963573385.1 Cacajao melanocephalus | reverse complement strand
ATTCATTCTCTTCGTCACATTCAGGTACACCTATCAAACGTAGATTAGGTCTTTTCACATAGTCCCATATTTCTTGGAGACTTCGTTCATTCCTTTTTATCCTTTTTTCTCTAATCTTGCCTCCTTGTTTTATTTCATTGAGTTCATCTTCGACCTCTGATATCCTTTCTTCTGCTTGGTCAATTCAGCTGTTGAAACTTGTGCATGCTTTGCGAAGTTCTCGTATTGCGTTTTTCAGCTCCATCAATTCATTTATATTCCTCTCTAAGTTATCCATTCTTGTTAGCATTTTGTTAAATCTTTCAAGGTTCTTAGTTTCTTTACATTGGATTAGTACATGTTCTTTTAGCTCACAGAAGTTTCTTATTATCCACCTTCTGAAGCCTGATTCTGTCAGTTCATCACACTCATTCTCCATCAGGCCTTGTTCTCTTGCTGATGAGGTGCTGCGATCCCCTAGGAGGAGAGGCATTCTGATTTCGGGTGTTCTCAGCCTTTTTGCACTGGTTTCTTCCCATTTTTGTGGATTTATCCTGTCGTCTTTGTTATTGCCGACTTTCAGATTGGGTCTGAGTGGACATCCAGCTTGTTGGTGATGAAGTTTTTTCTGTTTCTTAGTTTTCCTTCGGCAGATGCCCTTTCCCCACAGAGCTAGGCCTTCCCGGGTTCAGCTGTGCTTACTGTGAGACTCTCAGTCCTCAGCGCTTCCAATTGCTGTTCTCCTTGTGGGGATGGGACCAGCCGAGCCTGACTCAAAGGGCACCCGGTCCCGTATACTCCACACTGAGAAGCGCCGTGCCAGGGCACAGGCAAAACAGCCGCACCGGCCAAAAAGTCATGCTGGCGACCCGTGTGGCTCCTCCGCTGGGAATCTCCCGGTGTGTGGGCAACAAAAATTCATCTGAAAGTGAGGTGTCCAGTCGTTCTCTGCACTTTCACTGGGAGCTACAATCCTGAGCTGCTGCTAATTGGCCATCTTGGATCTCTCTCGAATGAGTCATGTTTTAAAAGTTTTTTGGAAATTATACTTTGAACAAGTCATCATCCTAGAAACAACTTTTCTTAAAAGTCCTCTGACCCTGGCCCTAATGAGCAGTGCCTGTCAGGACCCATCAGCCTGGCCTCACCAGCACTGTGTGCTCCTTGCTGGGTCCCAGCCCATCCCTAACAGAACCAGGATCAAATGGGATCATATGGAAAATGTTGTCTGCAAAATTGGGCTTCAAACAGTGCCTTCCTTCTAAATACTGGAGGTCCTTTAATGCAAGAATTATTTAAAAGAGTACTTTTTGTTGTTATGTGGTTTTTTTTTTTTTTTTTTTTACTTTCTAAAGTGTTAGATTTGGGGATTAGAAGGAGTTATTATTTGGCTTTTTTTTTTTTAAAGACACAGGATCTCTCTCTGTCACCTAGGCTGTATGAGTGCAGTCACGTTATCCTAGCTCTCTGCAGCCTCAAACTCCTGGGCTCAGGTCATTCTTCCACCTCAGCCTCCCCAGTAACTGGGACTGCAGGTGTGCACCAACATGCCTGGCTCATTTGGCTATTAATTTCCAATATAATTGTCATCAGGGAATTCAAACTGTGCAATTTTTCCATGTTATAATTCATTATGATTTCATTTGTGATCTAGATTAAAACATACTGTTTGAAGTGTTTCTAGGTATTTTAAAAGAATAGATTCTTTAAGGACACAAAGTTCTATACATCCCTCACACCACTTCATTCATTGTGTTGTTTAGATTCTCTGTTTACTATTTATTTTTGTCTCTCTGATATGTCTGAATCAGGAAGAATTATGTTAGTTTCCTCCAATACTTTTGCTTTTGTTAAATTCTCCTAGTATTTACTGTACTTCCATGTTTGATATTTTGTTCTTCACTGCATTGTATTATGTGGGTATTTTACTTTCTTTTTTTTTTGAGACAGAGTCTCACTCTGTCACCCAAGCTGGAGTGCAGTGGCCTGATCCCAGCTCACTGCAACCTCCACCTCCTGGATTCAAGCGATTCTCTTGCCTCAGCTTCCTGAGTAGCTGGGACTACAGGCGTGCGCCATGACACCCGGTTAATTTTTGTATTTTTGGTAGAGACAGGGTTTTACTGTGCTAGCCAGGCTGTTCTCAAACTCCTGTGACTTCAAGTGATCTGCCCACCTTGGCCTCCCAAGGTGCTGGGATTACAGGTGTGAGCCACTGCACCAGGCCTGGGTATTTCACTTTCTAAGTGGACTGTATCATTTACCAGTGTAAAACGTTTGTGCTATGTTTAAATTTTTTTCTTGTATTTTTTTAGGTAATATTACTATTGTCATTTTAACTTTCCTTTTTGCTTTTCTGCTAGACTCTTTGTCCATGGCTTTGTTTACAAACATTTTCTGTGCTCTTGTTTTATTTTTTTATCTAAATAAGTTACTAAAAATAAGTTGTTCCTTTTGATTTGGGTAGGCAAAAAAAAAAAAGTTGCTAGGCTAGGTTCGGTGGCTCAAGCCTATAATCCCAGCCTCCTGAGTAGCTGGGATTACAGGCACACACCACCATGTCTAGCTAAATTTTTTTTTTGTATTTTTAGTAGAGACAGGGTTTCACCATGTTGGCCAGGCTGGACTTGAACTCTTGACCTTATAATCCACCCGTCTTGGCCTCCCTAAGTGCTGGGATTACAGGCATGAGCCACCTCACTTGGCCCTTTCACTGCATTTTTAAAGATCATTATTCTGAATTCCTTTTCAGGTAATTCATAACTTTCCATTTCTTTGGGGTCAGTTCTGGAGAATTATTGTCCTCTTTTGTTGGCTTCATGGTTCCTTTTTCATGTTCCTTGAGTCCTTGCATTAATATCTGTGGATCTGGTGCAACGATTTTCTCCTCTGGTATTATAGAGTAGCTTTTACAGGGAAAGTTTCACCTGCAGGTATGTCTTAGAGTGTCATTTGGGTAGGGTTCATTGGCTCTGGTTTTGAATGAGCACAGTGATCTCTGTGCAGTTTTTCAGCTGTAGTGGTCTAGGCTGCAGAAGTTTGTGCTGCTGGCCTGCCAGATCTGAATGGGGATTGCCTGGGAGTTGTGTGCCATTCCACTAAGTGCAGGGGTCAACCTCCCTGTGATGGGGACCCCTTAGAAGCAACACTCTGGCTGCTGAGTGTGCTGGTGATGCACAGGGGCTGATATGCTGACTTAGGGTGGGGCTTTCCTGGGAGTGGTTCACTTGACTGATCATGTGACAGGCCCATCAGCTCATAGCCAGGCTCCCCTGGGTAGTGTGCCTGGCTGGTGAACATGCTGGCTGCATGCATTGACAGGTCTGCTGGCTCATAGCAGGGTTCCACTGGGAGCAGCACACTGGCCTGATGAGTGTGTCTGCAGTGCATGGGGGCCAATTTGCTGGCTCAGGGCCAGCATGATAATAGCATGCTGGTGGCATATGTGGATCCATATGCCATTTGCTGGCTTGGGGAGGTCCCCCCTTGGAAATGCTGTGCATAATTGGTGACCACGCAGGTGGCATACAGGAGCTAGTTTGCCAGTTTGGGATGAGGTCCCCCTAGAAGTAGTACACCAGACTGGGTGATTGCACCAGGACTCATGAGGGCCTACTTGCTCAGATTCACCAGCCCAACTGGCTATTGAGTGTGCTGAATGTGTACACAGCTGGTAAAGACTCAGCTTCTTTGCTGGGCAGGATTGTCTGTTCTTTTACAGGCAGAATGTCAAGAGGATTATGGTGCTTGTGTGCTGGTTCTGAAAGGCTGAAGTCATTAGGATGCAGAAGGTAGAGCACCTCCTTGGTAGCTTATTTCCAGGAAGTAGTAACTTGCAGAAGCTTGGCTGGAGAATGATGCAGTACTATGTGTAAACATGATGTAATGGCTGCATACCCTCAGGGATGAAAAGGTGCAGTGGTTACTGACTCCTGCAGTAGGATGCACTGTAGTTGTGGATCCAGTTTCAAGATGGTGCCATACAGCTACAGCTTTGGTAATGTTTTAGGGAGTGGGCTACAACGTGGACCCCTTCTCTGGGGTAGTGCAGTTGCATGGGTGCTAGACAGCTCCCACAACTGAGCTCAGGGCCTGGGGGCACTGCAGGATTCTCTAGCAGCAAATATTGCAGGTGTCTATGACATTAACGGGGATTCCTGGGGGTCTCCTTGTTACCTTTTCCCTGCTGGGAGAAGTGCCTTTTTGTTTTGATTAATCCTGACTGGGAGGCAGCGTGTGGGTATTTTCATTTCTTTTCTATGCAGCTCTCCCACAAACAGTCTAGTTACATTATAGGTTTTCTGTCTTTTCTCTCCTGTATTCCAGCATACACTTATACATCATACACATATAGTCCAGCATTTCCCTTACATGCTATAGTCCAAATGTAGTTATTTATTCATCATTTGGGGTTTTTTTGTGTGGGGGGGGAGTACAGTCATTAGGGTCCTCTAGCAAATCATCTTTTGAACTCATCCTTTTTATCAGGAACTCATTGCTGTAATTAGTGATCTACTCCTGTGATAATAGCATTAGTCTCAGAACCACAAGACAAGGCAATTAGACATTAAAAAAAATAGGAGTATTAATCTATTCATGAGTCCAGAGAGTCCTTATGACTTAATCACCTCTTAAAGGTCCCGTCACTTAACACTGTTACAATGACAATTAAGTTTAAAGATGAATTTTGTCAGGGATATTTAAACCATAGCACAGTATACAGTTGGATCTTTAAAAAAAACTCATTCCGCCACTGTATCTTTTTTTTGAATGGAGAATTTAATTCATTTTCATTAAAAGTAAATACTAATAAGTATTTACCATTACCACTTTGTAAATTTTTGTTTTGTAAATCCTTTGTGTTTTAGTCTTCCTTTGTAGTTTTATAGTTCTTTTGTAGTGATATGCTCTGAATCCTATTTATGTTTTGTTTTGTGCATCTACTATGTATTTTTGCTTTGTGGTTATCATGAGGCTTAATTAAAATATTTAACAGCTCTACACACATATTTTATGTTTTGATATCAGAATTTATGTAATCTTGTAATTTGTATCCCTTAACAATTTAGTTATTTTTTAATAGTTTTGTCTAACACCACCTTTCTAGTCCTAGAATATTCTGAATATGACTCTGTTACTTGTACCATTGAGATTTGTGCTTTCATGTGTTTTATGGTATTTATTAATGGCCTTTTGTTTCAGCTTAAAGTGCTCTCTTTCTGTAAGTCAGGCATAGTAGTGATGAATTCTCTTAGCTTTTGTTGTCTGAGAAAGATTTTTATTTCTCCCTCATTTCTAGAAGACAACTTTGCTGAGTAAAGTATTCTTGGTTATTTTTTTCTTCACTTTGAATGTATCATCCCACTCTCTTCTCAGCAGTTTTTCTCTCCTGAGAGATCTGCTAATGGCTGTATTGAGATTCCCTTGTATGTGATATGTTTCTAATCTCTTTTTGCTTTCAATTTTTTCTTTGCTTTTTGGTAGTTTGACTATCATGTGTCTTGATGAACTCCTCTTCAGGTTAAATTTGACTGGGGACCTCTGAGCTTCTTGTACCTGAATGTTAGTATCTTTTCCCAGATTTGGAAAGTTTTTAGCCATTGCTTCTCTAACATTTTTCTCATCTTTTCTATTTCTCTTCTCCTTCTGCAGCTCCTATTATTCAAAAGTTAGTTCTCTAGATGGTGTTCCATAATTCTTGTAGTCCTTCTTTATTTCTATTCTTTTTTTTTCCTCCTCTGACTGGAAAATTTTCAAAATTTCTGTCTTTGAGCTCATCAAATATTTATTTGCCTTGATTGAGCCTGCTGTTGAAGTTTTCTGTTGACTTTTTTTAGTTCAATCATTGTATTCCTTTTTTTTTTTAATGGTACTTTAAGTTCTGGGGTACATGTGCAGAATATGCAGTTTTGTTACATAGATATACATGTGTCATGGTGGTTGGCTACATCAATCACCCCATTATCTACATTAGATATTTCTCCTAATGCTATTTCTCCCCTAGCCCCCCCCCCCACATCCCAACAGGCCCTGGTGGGTGATGTTTCCCTCCCTGTGTCCATGTGTTCTCATTGTTCAACTCCCACTTATAGGTGAGAATATGCGGTGTTTGGTTTTCTATTCTTGTGTTAGTTTGCTGAGAATGATGGTTTCCAGCTTCATCCATGTCCCTGGAAAGGACATAAATTCATCCTTTTTCATGGCTGTATAGTATTCCACGGTGTGTATGTGCCACATTTTCTTTATCCAGTCTGTCATTGATGAGCATTTGGGTTGGCTCCAAGTCTTTGTTATTTTGAACAGTGCTGCAGTAAACATACATGTGCATGTGTCTTTATAGTAGAATGATTTATAATCCTTTGGGTATATACCCAGTAATGGGATTCCTGGGTCAAATGGTATTTCTAGTTCTAGATCCTTGAGGAATCGCCACACTGTCTTCCACAATGGTTGAACTAATTTATACTCCCACCAACAGTGTAAAAGCATTCCTATTTCTCCACATCCTCTCCAGCATCTGTTGTTTCCTGACTTTTTAATGATCACCGTTCTAACTGGCGTGAGATGGTATCTCATTGTGGTTTTGATTTGCATGTCTCTAATGACCAGTGATGATGAGCTTCTTTTCAGATGTTTGTTGGTTGCATAAATGTCTCCTTTTGAGAATTGTCTGTTCATATCCTTTGCCCACATTTGGATGGGGCTGTTTGTTTTTTTCCTGTAAATTTTTGTAGATTCTTAATATTAGCCCTTTGTCAGATGGGTAGACTGCAAACGTTTTCTCCCATTCTGTAGGTTGACTGTTCATGCTGATGATAGTTTCTTTTGCTGTGCAGAAGCTCTTTAGTTTAATTAGATCCTATTTGTCTATTTTGGCTTTTGTTGCCATTGCTTTTGGTGTTTTAGTCATGAAGTCTTTGCCCATGCCTGTGTTCTGAGTGGTATTGCCTAGGTTTTCTTCTAGGGTTTTTATGGCTTTAGGTCTTACATTTAAATCTTTAATCCATCTTGAGTTAATTTTTGTATAAGATGTAAGAAAGGGATCCAGTTTCAGCTTTCTGCATATGACTAGTCAGTTTTCCCAACACCATTTATTAAATAGGGAATCCTTTTTCCATTTTTTGTTTTAGTCAGGTTTGTCAAAGATCAGAAAGTTGTAGGTGTGTGGGGATATTTCTGAGGCCTCTGTCTGTTCCATTGGTCTATATATCTGTTTTGGTACCATAACACGTTGTTTTGGTTACTGTAGCCTTGTAGTATAATTTGAAGTCAGGTAGCATGATGCCTCCAGCTTTGTTTTGTTTTGTTCTGTTAGAATTATCTTGGCTATGCAGGCTCTTTTTTTGGTTCCATATGAATTTAAGGTGTTTTTTTCCAATTCTGTGAAGAAAGTCAATGGTAGCTTGATGGGGATAGCATCTAATCTATAAATTACTTTGGGCAGTATGACTATTTTCACGATATTGATTATTCCAAACAATGAGAGTGGAATGTTTTTCCATTTGTGTGTGTCCTCTCTTATTTCCTTGAGTTGTGATTTGTAGTTCTCCTTGAAGAGGTTCTTCACATCCCTTGTAAGTTGTACTCCTAGGTATTCTGTTCTCTTTGTAGCAATTGTGAATGGGAGTTCACTCATTATTTGGCTTTCTGATTGTCTGTTATTGGTGTATTGGAATGCTTGTGATGTTTGCACATTGATTATGTATCCTGAGACTTTGCTGAAGTTGCTTATCAGCTTAAGGAGATTCAGGGATAAGACAATGGGATTTTCTAAATATACAATCATATCATTTGCAAACAGACAACCTGACTTCTTCTCTTCCTACTTGAATACCCTTTATTTCTTTATCTTTCCTGATTGCCCTGTCCAGAACTTCCAATACTATGTTGAATAGGAAGGGTGAGAGAGGGCCTATTTGTCTTGTGCTGGTTTTCAAAGGGAATGCTTCCAGTTTTTGCTCATTCAGTATGATATTGGCTGTGGGTTTGTCATAAATAGCTCTTAATATTTTGAGATACATTTCATCAATACCTAGTTTATTGAGAGTTTTTAGCACGAAGGGTTGTTTAATTTTTTTGAAGGCCTTCTCTGTATCTATTGAGATAATCATGTGATTTTTGCCATTGGTTCTCTTTATGTGATGGATTACATTTATTGATTCATGTATGTTGAACCAGCCTTGCATCCCAAGGATGAAGCTGATTTGATCGTGATGGTTAAGTTTCTTGATGTGCTATTGGATTTGGTTTGCCAATATTATATTGAGAATTTTCACATTGACGTTCATCAGGGATATTGATGATTAAGCTTCTTGATGTGCTATTGGATTTGGTTTGTCAATATTATATTGAGAATTTTCACATTGATGTTCATCAGGGATATTGGCCTAAAATTTTCTTTTTTAGTTGTGTCTCTGCCAAGTTTTGGTGTCAGGATGATGTTGGCCTCATAAAATGAGTTAGGTAGGATTCCCTCTTTTTCTATTATTTGGAATAGTTTCAGAAGGAATGGTACCAGCTCCTCTTTGTACCTCTGGTAGAACTGGGCTGTGAAACTATCTTGGTTCTGGCCTTTTTTTGGTTTGTAGGCTACTAATTTTTGCCTCAATTTCAGACCTTGTTATTGGTCTATTCAGGGATTCAAATTCTTCCTGGTTCAGTCTTGGGAGGGTGTAAGTGTCCAGGAATTTGTCCATGTCTTCTAGATTTTCTGTTTTATTTGTGTAGTGGTGTTTACAGTATTCTCTGATGGTAATTTGCATTTCTATGAAGTTGGTGGTGATATTCCCTTTATCATTTTTTATTGCATCTATGATTCTTCTCTCTTTTCTTCTTTATTAGTCTGGCTAGTGCTCTATCTATTTTGTTGATCTTTCCAAAATGGCACCTCCTGGATTCCTTGAGTTTTTTTGAAGGATTTTTTTGTGTCTCTATCTCCTTCAGTTCTGTTCTGATCTTAGTTATTTCTTATCTTCTGCTGGTTTGTGAATTTGTTTGTTCTTGCTTCTCCAGTTTTTTTATAAATTGTGATGTTAGGGTGTTGATTTTAGATCTTTTCTGCTTTCTCTTTTGGGCATTTAGTGCTATAAATTTTCCTCTACATTGCTTTAAATGTGTCTCAGAAATTCTGGTATGTTGTGTCTTCATTCTCATCAGATTCAAAGAACATATTTATTTCTGCCTTCATTTTTTAAATCTATCCAGTAGTCGTTCAGGAGCAAGTTGTTCAGTTTCCATGTGGTTGTACAGTGTTGAGTGAGTTTCTTAATCCTGATTCCTAATTTGACTGCACTGTGGTCTGAGAGACTGTTTGTTGTGATTTCTGTTCTTTTGCATTTGCTGAGGAGTGTTTTACTTCCAATTATGTGGTCAATTTTAGAATAAGTGTGATGTGGTGCTGAGAAGAATGCATATTCTGTTGATTTGGGGTGGAGGGTTTTGTAGATGTCTGTTAGATCCACTTGGTCTAGATCTGAGTTCAAGTCCTGGATATCCTTGCTAATTTTCTTTTTCATTGATCTGTCTAATATTGACAATGAGGTGTTAAAGTCGCCTGCTATTATTGTGGGGGAGTCTAAGTCTCTTTGTAGGTCTCCAAGAACTTGCTTGATGGGGGTGCTTCTGCATTGGGTGCATATATATTTAGGATAGTTAGCTCTTCTTGTTGCATTGATCCCTTTAGCATTATGTAATGTCCTTCTTTGTCTCTTTTGATCTTTGATGATTTCCAGTCTGTTTTATCAGAGACTAGGATTGCAACTCCTGCTTTTGTATTTTTGCAATTTGCTTGGTAAATATTCCTGTAAAATAAAGGTATTTTGAGCCTATGTGTGTCTTTGCATGTGAGATGGGTCTCCTGAATTCAGCAAACTGATGGGTCTTGACTCTTTATCCAATTTGCCAGTCTGTGTCTTGTAATTGGGGCATTTAGCCCATATACATTTAAGGTTAATATTGTTGTATAAATTTGATCCTGTCAATATGATGCTAGCTGGTTATTTTGCCCATTAGTTGATGCCCATTTTCCACCTAGCATCGATGGTCTTTACCATTTGGTATGTTTTTGCAGTGGCTGGTAATGATTGTTCCTTTCCATGTTTAGTGCTTCCTTCAGGAGCTCTTGTAGGGTAGGCCTGGTGGTGACAAAATCTCTCAGCATTTGCTTGTCTGTAAAGGATTTTATTTCTCCATCACTTATGAAGCTTAGTTTAGCTGTGTATGAAATTATGGGTCAAAAATTCTTTTCTTTAAAAATGTTGAATATCGGCCCCCACCCTCTTCTGGCTTGTAGGGTTTCTGCCGAGAGATCCACTGTGAGTCTGATAGGCTTCCCTTTGTTGGTAACCCAACCTTTCTCTCTGGCTGCCCTTAGCATTTTTTCCTTCATTTCAACCTTGGTGAATCTGACGATTATGTGTCTTCAGGTTGCTCTTCTTGAGGAGTATCTTTGTGATGTTCTCTGTGTATCCTGAATTTGAATGTTGTCCTGCCTTGCTAGATTGGGGAAGTTGTCCTGGATAATATCCCAAAGAGTGTTTTCCAACATGATTTCATTCTCCTCTTCACTTTCAGGTACACTGATCAAACATAGATTTGGTCTTTTCATGTAATCCCATATTTTTGGAGGCTTTGTTCCTTTCTTTTCACTCTTTTGTCTCTAAGCTTGTATTCTCGCTTTATTTTGTTGAGTTGATCTTCAATCTCTGATATCCTTTCTTTCATTTGATTGATTCAGCTATTGAAACTTGTCTATGCCTCACAAAATTCTTGTGCTGTGTTTTTCAGCTCCATCAGTGCATTTACGTTCTTCTCTAAACTGGTTATTGTAGTTAGCATTTCGTCCAACCTATTTTCAAGGTTCTTAGCTTGCTTGCATTGGGTTAGAACATGTTCTTTTAGCTCAGAGAAGTTTGTTATTACCTACCTTCTGAAGCCTGCTGGAGTCAATTCATCAAACTCATTCTTTGTCCAGTTTTGTTCCTTTGCTGGTGAGGAGCTGTGATCCCTTAAAGGAGAAGAGGTGTTCTGGTTTTTTGAGATTTCAGCCTTTTTGTTCTGGTTTCCTTTCATCTTCGTGGATTTATCTACCTTTGGTCTTTGAGGTTGGTGACCCTTGGATGCAGTTTCTGAGTGGACGTCCTTTTTGTTGATGTTGAAACTATTTCTTTCTGTTTGTTAGTTTTTCTTCTAACAGGCCCCTCTGCTGCAGGTTTGCTGGAGTTTTGTGGGGGTCCACTCCAGCCCCTGCTTTCCTGGGAATCACCAGTGGAGGCTGCAGAACAGCAAAGCTTGCTGCCTGTTCCTTCCTCTGGTAGCTTTGTTCCAGAGGGATACTTGCCAGATGCCAGCCAGAGCTCTCCTGTATGAGGTGTCAGTCAGGCCCTACTGGGAGATGTCTCCCAGTAGGGTACATGGGAACTCTGTGTTGGGAAATCCGCTGCTCTCTTCAGAGCTGCCAGGGAGATATTAGGTCTGCTGAAGCTGTACCCACTGCTGCCCCTTTTTCCATTAAGGTGGGACTTTTCTCTATCCCATGAAGGTGGGGGCTTTGTTTATAAGTCCTTGATGGGCTGCTACCTTCTATCAGGGATGTACTGTCCAGCAAGGACATCTAGTGAGGCAGTCTGCCTGCAGCTGCTGAGCTGTGTTGGGTTCCACCAGTTCAAACTTCCTGACAGCTTTGCTTACACTGTGGGGTTGAAACTGCCTACTCAAACCTCAGCAATGGCCACCACCCCTCCCCCCACAGAGCTTGAAAATCACAGGTGGAGCTCAGACTGCTGTGTTGGCTATAAGAATTTCAAGCCAGTGTATCTTAGCTTGCTGGTCTCCGTGGGGGTGAAACCCGCCAAGCCAGACCACTTGGCTCCCTGGCTTCAGCCCCCTTTCCAGGGGAGTAAATGGTTCTGTCTTGCTGGCATTCCAGGCACCACTGGGGTATGAAAAGGAAAAACCAAGCTGCAGCTAGCTCGGTTTCTGCCCAAACGGCTGCCCAGTTTTTGTGCTGGACACCCAGGGCCCTGGTGGTTGTGTAGGTACTGGAAGGAATCCCCTGGTCTGCAGGTTGTGAAGACTGTGGGAAAAGCACAGTATCTGGGCCAGAATGCAGGGAGCAGTCCCGACATCCATCTTGCCCTTTCTCCTGTCTTATTAAGCTCTAGGATTTATATTTGGTTTCTAACAGATTGTTTCTATTTCTTTGTCAAACTTCTTGGTTTATTCATCTATCGTTTTTCAAATTTCAATTACTTTTTTATCTGTATATTCTTATAGCTCATCGAAATTCTTTAAGAGAATTATCCTTTTTTTTGCCAGTTATTACATAAATCTACATTTCTTTATGGTCTACACTTCCCTGATTCTTTCTAATCCTTATGTCCTTGTGTTGGCATCCGTACATTTGAGGGGACTGCCACCTCTTCCAGATTTCACAAGTATTCATCTACAGTAATTAACCTTTACTATTTGGTTTAGCCTGTGATTCTCAATAGGCCAGCTGGTAATGACCACAGGCAGGCAGAGCTTGCTGTCAAGTTCTCTAGTTGGGTAGGCTGATGCCTTATCTCTGAGGTCAGGTTGGACTGCTGGCTAAGCTCTACTGTTCAGCGAGACCACTGACTTGGCTCTGTAATCATGTGGAACTGCAGTTACCACTAATGAGGCCAGGTCACAGTATATATTCCCTGGCCAAGCACCTTTGCTATTTGAGTTCTGCAGCTGGAGAAGACTGCAAGATGGACCCAAAGGCAAGGCAGAATGCTGCTCAGGATTAACTAGACTAGAGGCTGTGCTGAGTAAAAATGCCTGGGGCTTGCTTTCCAGCTTTGGGATGAGCTCTGGAGTTGGTTCAAACCGCTGTGTGGTCTCCTGTGTTGTGCAGTTCCAGCCCCTGTGCTTTGCAAAAATGTATGGTGGCAGGTATCTCCTTGCTTGGGCAGAGCCTTGGGTGGGCTTTGTGGCTTTTAAGTGTCTGGCCTCCCGTGTCAAGTACATGTGGCCCTTGTGCTTTGCCTAAATGCACTGTGGTGGGAATTTTCATGCCTAAGGCCTTGGCATGGGCTGTGAGGCTGGTCACAGAGACTGGCCATCTAGGTACCCAAACCAGTTTCAATAACTTCTAGGAGAAACTAGCTGAGGTTTGTGGGTGTATTCTGCCATTGGCTGGCACTTCTGACTGGGCACCACCACTAGCAGGAACCCAGAGCTACCCCAACAATCCATGTTATCATCACTGTGACCTCTGCTTCATTTATTTGTTTCCACCTGACCCAAGACAGTCTAGTCTTGCCTATACTTTCAGTGTTCCCCATGAGAAAGTGCCACAGTGGGCTTCCTGGGAAGCATTTTAGAATGCTAGGGAAGCTGGTTGTCCACCTCTGGCTCTCTTCTCACTGTAGAAATTATGCTTCAAAGAATCTTCTCTTTGTGGTGCTGTGTGGACTTGCGGGAGGGGAAGGAGCAAAGTGGTCAAAATGAGACCACACCTCTTACCCTTCTAATGTGGTTTTTATTTGGTTCTATGGTCCACATAGGTGTCTCAGGTTCATTCCTAAGTTTTGGAGTTTTCACAAAGTGTTCTCATCTGTGGATGGTTTCTAGTTGAACTTTCTGTTGGGGGAGATATGAAGCCTGAGACTTCCTATTCTACCATCTTGCTGATATCACTCTCTGGCCTAATTCTTGATGTAGGAAATACAACACAGCTCCCTACCCACTACACTAAGGGGAAAACTCAGAAGGGGGCCCCAGGAGGCAGAGTCTCTAGAGCCTCCAATAGCTCATTTCTACAGAGATTTGACACTGACAGTATCCTGGGTCTCAGTAACAGCCACTAGGACTGTGTTCCTGTCTATGCCTGCTTTGGTTTGTTTTATTCACCATTTTTATGAAAAGCAACACAGTGGTTGGGATTTTAGAGGGGAGAGGTTCATTATATTGGCACTCATTAATTCCATTTTGATTACCATATTATGTTACCATTAACTTTTTCACTTACTCTTTCTTGTTCATAGTTTTCATTCTTGTTTACTTTGGGTGGGACAGTGAATGACATCCTTCAGTTATGATTAAAGATAATTGTTCTAATATTGGAGGTGACAGGGATCTTTTAGAAGCCTTGTTTCATTACTATTTGATGTATGCTAACACTAGTTAAATTTCTGAAACTGTTTCACATTTCCTGATTTCAACTGCCATTATAATGACCTGAGACTCAGATGAATCATGTTTTTCATTAAACTTTTCATTTTGATATAATTGTACACTTAAAGCCACCTTTTTAAATAATAGTTTTTATTTTAAAACAATTTTAGACTCACTGGAAGTTGCAAAAATAACAGTCTTGAGTACCTCCAAGTAAGCTTTCTCCGATGGTAATAGCTATGGTACAAGACCAAAACTGGAAAATCAACATGGATACAATTAACTGGATTACAGGCCTAATTCATATATTACTAGTTCATATATGTACTAATTGTAATATGTGTATGTCTGTAGTGTTTTGCAATTTTCTTACATGTGTAGACTCATAAAACCACCATCATCATCAAGATACGGCTCCATCACCATGTAAGAACTCCCTCATGCTGTACCATTATGGTCAAACCCTCCATCCCCTTCACTAATCCCTGGCAACCACTTATGTTTCCTCCATCTCTGTAGCTTTATCATTTTTGAATCATACATTATGTAACCTTTTGAGTCTGACTTTTTTCACTCAGTAAAATGTCCCTAAAATTCCTCTGAACTGTTATGTGTATCAAGAGTTTGCTCCTTTTTATTATTAAGTAGTATTCTATTTATAGCTGCAATTAGACATTTTCTTACAGTGTTGGAGGATGGGAAGATCCCCTACCCATCCTCCAACAACAAGAAAACCATTCTTTTTCTTCCTGTAAAACCCTGTGAATTTTCACTACATCACTCCCTGGGGCTGAGGACTGATGGGTTGATCACCTCTTCCCACCTAGTGTCTTCCTGAGGTGCTACACGAAAGGCCACATCCCTTTCCCCCTCCTAAGAATATCTACACTCAGGTAACCAGGTGCACACAAACATGGACTTGAAATAAAATAATTACATATATAGCTGTATATCAGATGCAGTACTATGGTTAAAAAGTGAATGTTCATATTGCCAAATGAAAGAAGCCAATCTAAAAAGGCTACATATTCTATTATTCCAACAATATGATATTTTGGAAAAAGCAAAGCTGTGGTGACAGTAGAAAGATCAGTGATTGTCAGAGATTCATAGTGAGGGAAAGATGAATTGGCAGAGCACAGAATATTTTTAGGGCAGTGAAAGTACTCCATATGATACAATAAAGGCAGATACATGTCATTATGCATTTGTTAAAATCCATGCAATGTACGACACCAAGAGAGAACTTTAATGCAAACAGTGGACTTTGAGTGATAATGATGTGTCCATATAGACTCACTGACTGTGACAAATGTACCATTGTGGTACAGGATGTTGATGGTAAGGGAAGTGTACATGTGGAGGTAAGGAGTATATAAGAACTCTATACTTTCTTCTCAGTTTTGCTGTGACCTTTTAAACTACTCTAACAAATGAAGTCTGTTAAAACAAAGATATAAACGTAACACTGAAAGGATAGTGTTTAGTTAATACTGTCACTATGATCAAGCAGATCTTCCTTTTGTTGCTGTTAGGGTTTAATAATTTATTTTTAAAACAGGAGAATAATTGACATAAAATAAACTGCATACATATAAAGTATTTAATTGATGTCCATGAACCATCCACTAACAAGATAATCAACATACCCATCATGCCCCACATCATCCTTTTTCTTGTTTGTAATCCCTCCTACACTTTCCCTTCAAGAAGCTACTGATTTGCTCTATGTTACTATAAACTAGTTTGTATTTTTTAGCATTTTAATGTAAATTGAGTTACATAATATGTTGAAAGGGAGTCTGTCTTTTTTTACTTGGAATAATTTTAAAAACTTTTTTTTTCATTTCACCTTAAATTTTGAGATACATGTACTGAACATGCAGGTTTGTTACATAGGTATACATGTGACATGATAGTTTGCGGCACCCATCAACCCATCATCTGGTTTTTAAGCCCTGCATGCATTAGGTGTTTGTCCTAATGCTCTCCCTCCTCTTGCCCCCCACCCCCTGACAGGCCCTGGTGTGTGATGCTCCCCTCCGTGTTGTCATCTGTTCTCATTGTTCAACTCCCACTTATGAGTAAGAACGTAAGTGTTTGGTTTTCTGTTCCTGTGTTAGATTGCTGAGGTTGATGGTTTCCAGCTTCATCCATGTCCTGAAAAGGACACGAATTCATTCCTTTTTATAGCTGCATAGTATTCCATGGTGAATATGTGCCAAATTTTCTTTATCCAGTCTATCAATGATGGGCATTTGGGTTGGTTCTAAGTCTTTGTTATTGTAAGTAGTGCTGCAATAAACATACATGTGAATGTGTCTTTATAGTAGAATGATTTATAACCCTTTAGGTACATACCCCATAATGGGATTGCTGGGTCAAATCTTATTTCTGATTCTAGATCCTTGAGGAATCACCACACTGTCTTCCACAATGGTTGAACTAATTTACACTCCCTCCAACAGTGTAAAAGCATTCCTATTTCTCCACATCCTCTCCAGCATCTGTTATTTTCTGACTTTTTAATAATCATCATTCTAACTAGAGTGATATAGTATCTCATTGTGATTTTGATTTGCATTTCTCTAATGACCACTGATGATGAGCTTTTTCTCATATGTTTGTTGGCTACATAAATATCTTCTTTTGAGAAGTATCTGTTCATATCCTTTGCCCACTTTTTGATGAGGTTGTTGGTTTTTTTCTTATAAATTTGTTTAAGTTTTCTGTAGATTCTGGATATTAGCTCTTTGTGAGATGGATAGATTGCAAAATTTTTCTCCCATCCTGTAGGTTGCCTGTTCACTCTGATGATAGTTTCTTTTGCTGTGCAGAAGCTCTTTAGTTTAATTAGATTTCATTTGTCAATTTTTGGTTTTGTTGTAATTGCTTTTGGTATTTTAGTCATGAATTCTTTGCCCATGCCTATGTCCTGAATGGTATTGCGGAGGTTTTCTTCTAGGGTTTTTATGGTTTTAGGTTTTAGGTTTAAGTCTTTAATCCATTTTGAGTTAATTTTTGTATAAGGTGTAAGGAAGGGGTCCAGCTTTAGTTTTCTGCATATGGCTAGCCAGTTTTCCCAGCACCATTTATTAAATAGGGAATCCTTTCCCCATTGCTTATTTTTGTCAGTGGGGTTTTCTAAATATATAATCATATCATCTGCAAACAGAGACAATTTATTTCCTCTCTTGCTATCTGAATACACTTATTTATTTCTCTTGCTTGATTGCTCTGACTGGAACTTCCAATACTATGTTGAATAGAAGTGGTGAGAGAGGGCATCCTTGTCCTTTGCCAGTTTTCAAAGGGAATGCTTCCAGCTTTTGCCCATTCAGTATGATATTGGCTGTGGGTTTGTCATAAATAGCTCTTATTTTGAGATATGTTACATTAATACTTAGTTTATTGAGCGTTTTTAGCATGAAGGAGTGTTGAATTTTATTGAAGACCTTTTCTGCATCTATTGAGATAATCATGTGGTTTTTGTCATTAGTTCTGTTTATGTGATGGATTACCTTTACTGATTTGCATATGTTGGTTGAATCAGCCTTGCATTCCAGAGATAAAGCCAACTTGATCGTGGTGGATCAGCGTTTTGATGTGCTGCTGGATTCGAATTGCCAGTATTTTTATTGAGGATTTTCACATTGATACATCAGGGATGTTGGCCTGAAATTTTCTGTTGTTGTGTCTCTGACAGGTTTTGGAATCAGGATGATGCTGGCCTCATAAAATGAGTTAAAGAGGAGTCCCTCTTTTACTATTGTCTGGAATAGTTTCAGAAGGAATGGTACCAGCTCCTCTTTGTACCTCTGATAGAATTCAGCCTAATGTCAAACACCTCCATATTAGGTGTCTGTCAATCCCTGTTGGGAGGTGTCTCCCAGTCAGGTGGCACAGGGGTCAGAGTTCCACCTGAGAAGGCAGTCTGTCCCTTAGTGGAGCTCTAGTGCTGTGCTGGGAGAACCCTCCTTGTCAGGATCTGCTGTTCTCTGCAGAGCTGGCAAGCAGGAACATTTAAGTTCACTGAAGCAGCACCAACAACCACCCCTTCTCCCAGGTGCTCTGTCCCAGGGAGATGGGAGTTTTCTTATCTATAAGCTCCTGACTGGGACTGCTGCCTTTCTTTCAGAGATGCCCTGCCCAGTGAGGAGGAATCTAGAGAGGCAGTCTGGCCACCGCGGCTTCGCTGTACTGTGTTGAGTTCCATCCCATCCGAACTTCCAGAGCTCCTCATCACTGTCAGGGGAAAATCACCTACTCAAGCCTCAGTAATGACAGATGCCTCTCCCCCCACCAAGCTCGATTGTCCCAGGTCGACTCCAGACTGCTGTGCTGGCAGCAAGAAAATCAAGCTAGTGGTTCTTAGCTTGCTGGGCTCCGTGGGCGTGGGACCCACTGAGTGAGGCACTTGGCTCCCTACCTTCAGCCTCCTTTCCAGGAGAGTGAATAGTTCTGTCTCACTGGGGTTCCAGATGCCCCTGGGGTTTAAAAAAAAAAAAAAAAAAAAAACTCCTGTAGCTAGCTTGATGTCTGCCCAAACAGCTGCCCAGTTTTGTGCTTGAAACCCAGGGCCCTGATGTTGTAGGCACATGAGAGAATCTCCTGGTCTGCAGATTGCAAAAACCGAGGGAAAAGCATAGTGTCTGGGCCAGATAGCACAGCCCCTTGCTGCTTCCTTTGGCTAGGGGAGGGAGGCCCCCTACTCCTTGCACTTCCTAGGTGAGGCAATGCCCCACCCTACTTCTGCTTGCCCTCCGTGGGCTGCACCCACTGCCTAACCAGCCCCAATGAAATGAACAGCATACCTCAGTTGGAAACCACCTGCCTTCTTCGTTGGTCTCACTGGGAGCTGCAAACCAGAGCGGTTCCTATTCAGCCATCTTGCCAGATATTTCCAATGTTTTTCTTTATCACAAAATTAAATTTAAAAATATGGAACACTTAATGATTTTGTGTGTATAACAATAGTTTATTCTTTTTTGTTTCTGAGTAGCACTTTATTTGTATGGATATATCACAATTTGTTCAGTTACTGAGCTTTGTGTTGTTTTCAAATTTTGGCTATTATGCATAAAGCTGCTATGAACATTCACATATTTTGTTTTCTCTTGGAAAAATAATTAGAATGCAATGCTGGATCATATGGTTAGTGACTGTTTAACTTTTAAAGGAACTACTGAACTGTTTTCCAAAGTGACTATATTATTTGACATTCCCATGAGCAGTGTATGAGTTTCCCTCCCTCCACATCCTCACCAACACTTGCTATGGTCAGTCTTTGTAATTTTGGTCTAATAGATGGTAATGGTATCTTGTTGTGGTTTTAATTTGCATTTCCTTAATGTTTAATGACATTGAGTATCTCTTCATGTCCTTAATTTTCATCTGTGTATCTTCTTTGTTGACGGGTTTTATCAGTAATGATGGTGGCTTTATAAAACTTTTTTTCTGTATCTATGGAAATGATTATATGGTTTTATTTTTTACTTTATTAATGTGCTGAATTATACTGGTTAATATTTAAATATTAAACCAACCCTGCATTTGTGGAACAAATCACACTGAGTAGTTATATGTCATCTTTAAATATATTGTTTAGTTTGATTTGCTAAAATTGTGTTTAGAATTTTTGTGTCTATGTTAATGAGGGATACAGACCTGTAGTTTCCCTTCCTCTTCTGTTTTCTTTGCCTGGTTTTGGTATCAGGTAATGCTGGGTTTATAGAAACAGTTAAAAATACTCCCTCCTCTTTATCCTTTGAGCCTCACATAGCAGGTGTTCAATAACCATTCCATGGGAGATTTGGTATAGAGAAAAGTAAATTAACGTGGAATAAGCAAACAGAGTTTATGGTGGGAAAATGTATAATATATATAAAAAATCATTAGTAAACACTGTGCCATCAAACCTACAAACATGATTCACATTTATTATCGCTTTAATCTTTACCTGTCAGGTGGGAGTCACTATCCCTGACTAACAAGTGAGGAGCCTCAGAGGTTGTGACTTGTTCAAGATCACTTAGCTGGATGGAATTTTCACAAACTAAATCTAATGTGAGTCTATTCCATCCCCACTTCAGGGCAGCCATGATTTCTGGCTCCCAAAGGGACAGGACAATTTCCTCTCATCTGGAAGCTGCCACTGCTGCTGCCAGAAGGCTCAGGACAGAATAACCTCAGCTCCCTAAAGGAGAGTGGGAGGCGTGACTCCCTGTGTGCATGCTCCGGAGAGAAAGCTGGGGCCGCCTGTCAGGAGTACTCTGCCTTGGCTGTGTATGCATCTGCAGTGTGGAGCCCTTTAAGCAGAGTCTTCTCTCTCTGGTCTCCAGGACTCTGGACACAGGAATATGGGAGTCCCATTTTCCTCTGCGTAGATCTCATGCTATATGTAGGGTCTCAACAAACCTTCAAACTGACATGTCAGGTGACAAATGAGGGGCTGGTCATTTATATTGAAGAAGGAGATGGTCCCACCCTCACAGTCCAGGAAGATCCCTACTCGTGTAGGAGGGGTCTTGGGGACAAGGGGGATACCATGGGGATTGAATGTTAAATATGAATGTTCTGTCGTCAGTCTGAAGACCCAGTACCCATTGTTGGGAGACAAAGTCGCATACGTCTCCTTCCTGTCCACGTCATCCCGGCACACTCCCACGTACCACCATTTATTGTATCCCACGTCCACCTCCCAGTAATGTTTCCCTGCCTGGAAACCCTGAGAAGCCACCACACTCTTCCTTGTAAATCTCTTCTTAGAGTAAGGCACCTCCTGGGGAGTTCTTCTACGGCTTACAGTTTTCAGATTGGAAACACAGAGCTGTGGGTGCGCCGTCTCTGGGTCCAGAGTCACCTCCACTGCAGTGCGGTGGGGGAGAGAGGAAGCATGAGTTACTGAAGAGGAAATCTCGGCTGGAACAAGAGGTCTACTCTCCCACTGCAGACTGGCTCCGGGTAGGGTCTGGCCAGACCCACCATCCCACCAGCCATGTCTCTTCTCCAGGGCAGCCCCTGTGCTTCACTGATGCTTGGAGATGCTCAACCATGAGATGTTCAACTCCTCTATATCACCCAGCCCTCCCATGTAAGCCCACTGTTTGACTTTGTGAGACCCTGAGTGACTCCAGGATTCAGCTTCCTTCCACCCACCAGTTCCTGCTGACTTCACTTCTTTCCCCTTAGCACAGACCCCTAGTGGCCAGCCACCAGTGCCCTCAAATCCCTGGAGTCTTGCCTGTGACCCCCCTGGCTGACCCAGTCCCTCAGCTTTTCCCTCCAAGTTCTGGGCCAAGAAGTGTATCTAGAGGGAGCTGCACCCTGAGGTGGATTGGGGCATCACAGATTTGCTCTCTGCAGGCTGGGTGGGCTCCATATCTGTCAATGGTCAACTTCATACTCCATGCCCACCGTCACCCGCTCAGGCATTGGTACCTGTGTGTTTCTGGGCCTCTCTCAATTCTGAAAGCAAGCAGACAGAGCAGGCAGTTCAGTGCTCCCGTGTGGAACAGGATGCAGGGAGAGGGGAGAGGCCAAGGATTAGGACCCTTTTTAAGTGTCATGGGCCCTCCAGAGATCTGAAGAAGGCTATGGGGCCCCTATACAAAATGCAACTCCCCCAGAATCTAGACAATTTCAGGGTCCCCATCACAAACTTGGTTCTGCAGGGACCCATGGGCTTCAGGGAATAAAAATTCATGGAGGGACTTGGAAGAGAGAGATCAATTGAGGGAGGAGAGTCTCTCACCTGCCTGTTTGTGTATCTTTCTCCAGTCTGAAACCAAAAAAAAAAAAAAAAGAAAAGAAAAGAAAGAAAAGAAAAACACAGAAGAGGCTGACATCACAGAGCAGGGGCCCAGGTAGGGTGTGGGAGGAAAGTCCTGCCTGTGACAACACTCTCACTCAGTTTATCCTGGAGTTTCCACTAAATAAAAAGCAGATTATTTAATGGTTGCTACAGGACTGGATAAAGTTTCAAAGCATGAGTCCGGGGGAGGTCGAGGATCACCCACAAATTTTTCTCAGCTTCCTCACTGTGGTCCACACACCCTCAGAGCTCATGATCAACACCTCCCTTCAACCCCCTACCCCACCCCCGCCAACACACAGAGTGAACAAATGGGCAGCAGGCACAGACAATCTGTGGGGATGTCCAGGCCCTGAGGTTTATTCTAAGTCCTCCAGATATTAGAGGGACAACTCATTAGCAGTGGATGGAGAGAGTGAGGCAGCTGCTCTCCTCCACCTGCCAGTGCTTCCTGTCCAGCCTGGAGCCAGGGTCAAACTATGGATCAAGGAGGGACCCAGGAGAACCATGTGTGGGAGGCTCAGGACGTGACACACACTTACCCAGTTCTGCCTGGATTTTCCCTGAAACAGAAACAGTATATTCAGTGGTGAGCATAGGAGTGTGCAAGGTACAAACACAACCCTGGCTCCTTGCACAGGTGGGATGAGCTGTAGTTGTGAATGGCGGGGCCTCTCCTAGATCACTTATATGTGCTCGTCTCCCCAGCCCCTGCATGGAATGTAGCTGTCTGGGGTGGAGCAAGAGATCAGGAAGGTTCAGCATCCCAGCTGTGGAGGTGAGCATAGAAATGGGAGAAGGTGGCTGGGTAGGGAGGCCAGGGTGGCCTCATCCTCATGGGGAGTGGTCACTCCCTAGAAGAAAATTTGTTCTGGAGTGAAGACTTTTATTGAGATTAACATTTTATCCGAGTCAGTCAGTTTTACTTCCTCTTTTATAAAGTTTTTGCAGCTACCCTGAAATTTTCTTTTATGACTCTTGTCATTAGTAGAAATTTATTTATTTATTTTTTGAGACAAGGTCTCAGTCTGTCGCCCAGGCTGGAGTGCAGTGGTGTGAATATGGTTTACTAAAGCCTTGACCTCGTGTGCTCAAGCCATCCTCCCATCTCAACCTCCTGAGTAGCCAGGACCACGGTCACACACCACCGCACCCAGCTAATTATTTTATTTTATTTAAAAATTTTTTTTGTAGAGAGGAATTCTTGCCATGTTGCCCATGATGGTCTTGAACTCCTGAGGTCAAGCAATCCTCCCACCTCAGCCTTCCAAAGTGCTAGGATTACAGACACAAGCCACTCCACTCAGCCTGTTTGTACAAATTTATATGGATTCTTTAAGTACTGAAAATCAATTATCTGCTTATTCTGTGCTCCATGTAGGGTAGAAAGGGACTGGCAGAGGCTGGCATTTTCTGAAGCAGCCATTTCAGGTCAGCACAGAGGAAGCTGAAGACTGGGTTCCCTGTGCCTCAGGTGGTGGACCCAGGAGCCTAGGGCCAGAAGAACAGCACCCGGAGGTGCGTGAGGGCAGCCTGATGTCAGTGCCACTGGAACCATGAAGAACCATGCTTCCCTCTCTCACTTACCCTTGGATTTGAAGAAAACAATTGTCATCCCCATGATAACAACACATAAGCCATCACAGACTAAACCAAGTAAAATAGAAGCCAGGCGCCAAGGTGAGGGCTGGAAAAAAGTATCTGAAAAACAGTCCCACAGGCCCCCTTTTAAGCACGTAAGACAACTTTACGCTCACTTAAGGAATCCCCTCATACCCCAAGATGAAAACATTTTTCTCTAATTTCTTCTACAGATTTAAAGATTTGCATTTCTGTGTAAGTCTCGATCCATCTTGATTTCATATGTATATTCACGTATATGTGTGTGTGTGTGTGTGTGTGTGTGTGTGTGTGTGATGAGGCAGAAGTTCAATGTCGTCTTCTAAGCAGGTAATGACTGTGCCGGCAATGTTTATTGAGTGGACATTGCTTTACACAATGCCACACATGCAATGTCACCTTTACCTTATGTTTCTGTTCAAACTTGGATTTGTTTCTGGATTCTTTATTCTCTTCCATTGATCCATAGGGTTATCTCTGTGCCAATAATTTTAATTGGCTTAATCTTCAAAGCTTTGGGATATGTCTCTGGGATAACACAAAGCTTCTTAGCTTGCTTTTATTCCACTGTGTCTTAGCAATTCTTGGCTATTTGTTTTTCCACATAAATTTTAGAATTGACTTATTAGGCATTAAGAAAACTCTAGACCAAGTGCAGTGTCTCATGCCTGTAATCCCAGCAATTTGGGAGGCTGAGGTGGCAGGATTTTTTGAGGACAGGAGTTCAAGACCAGTCTGGGCAACAAAGTGAGACTCCATCTCCACAACATTTAAAATTAAAAAAAATTAGTCAGGACTGGTGGCGCATACCTTGTGGTCCCAGCTACTTCAGTTGAGTGGAAGGATTGCTTAAGCATGGGAAGTTGGGGTTGCAGTGAGTCATGATTGCACCACTATACTCCAGCATGAGCGGCAGACTGACGGCTCATCTCAAAAAACAACAACAAAAAGATGTGCTGTGATTTTCTATGGAACTGTATTGAATCTGTACAGCTATTCTAGAAGAACTGATATCTTTAAAAATATGCATCTTCTTATCTGAAAGGTGTTATATTTGTTCTCTTATTTTAGTTTTCTTTAGTGTCTTTTTTTTGAGACACAGTCTCGCTCTGTTGCCCAGGCTGGAATGCAACGGCATCGTCTCGGTACTGCAGCCTCAACTTCCTGGATTCAAGTGATTCTCATGCCTCAGCCTCCAGAGTAACTGGGATTACAAGTGTGCACCA
>CAUYLG010021271.1:0-19426 GCA_963573385.1 Cacajao melanocephalus | reverse complement strand
GCACAATGACTCATGAAACCGCCATGGCACGCCCTGTTCTTCGTGTCAGTAGCCAAAATATTTTGCAGAAGTTATGCATCAACACTTCATCCCTTCCCTCAGCTCAACAGCCTCCAGGTGAGAGGTGAAACATGTATGGGCTCAAGCTCAAAATGGCCATGGTACAACTAAGCACCGTGAACGAGAGCGATCCCCACATAATGTAATAGGCATTTGATATGCTTAATGAAGAAATAGACAAGAACTTAATGAGACAGACTTCATACAATTTTGTTTTGAGAAGCCTTCAAGGGATCAATATGGTATGAGGGCTGAAGAAGATGTGAGGTGTGCTGACAGGGATACTCCTTTGAGGGCACAAAGGTAGGGCGAGTGATGAGGGCAGGGCACAGGCTGAGCTTCTGAAAGTGCAGAGCTAGAAACCGCAGCAGCACCTGCACTCCAGGGAGCTTCCATGCAAACAGGGAGCTGGACAAGTGGGTCATGGCCATCCCATAGGCAGTGTCCTCATGGCTCTTCCACTTTAAAGAAGGTACAGCAGAGAAGGCATGAGACATTTCACAAGGATAAACGTCGATTCTAGGTGCAATATGGGACTGTGGCATAGTTTTTCTTTATTTCTAAAAACAGTTATTGTCTACAGAAGGATTTGTTAAAAATATGAACAAAATTCCCAATGCTTTTATCATAAGGAAGGAAATCTGTAGCCTGAAAGGAGAAATATTCACATTTTATCAGTCCTAATACTTTCTGACCACTTTACGATAAGCATGCATTGGCTGATTTAAAAATTTATATACGAAAATGTTGAATGGGATGTATACCTTAATGAAATGAGAAGGGAATGTTTTTATATATGTTATCTTTTGAAATATCTGAGTTTTCCACAGATTTATATGACTGAGAGAAATGTTACTTTCATATGTAGATGTTTGGATGAAGGTAGACCATTACGCAACTGAGATAAGAGTCTACCTTAATTCGGTTCTGCACCCACACATTTATTCCAGTTCATGTGTAAAACTGAAGTGTTTTTATCTGTATATCTTCTCATAGATTAAAAACCTTGTTTTCTTCAACATTGACATGTTTATTTACTTGATTTATCTTAAAATATATATAAAAGCTTCAAAATTTCAAAATCGGCATGACTACTAATAATGAATTCACTGAGTACAGCTTAAAAAATTATTTGCACATCTTTTTGCATCTATAAAATATCACGCTTGGTATCAATACTAAAAGCATCATGTTCAAACTTCCTTGAAAATATTATTTTATCTATTATCTATTTTATACACTGAAAGGTTTATTTATTTTTGTGTTCAATTTTAGCATGTTTCCCCTTTTTGACTTTCTTGCATTATTGGAAAATAACTTAACCTGGTTTAAAAGTCATAAGAAGTGTGCTTGGTGGCTTCTGGTGCCTTTCCTTCCCTCCAGCTCACTGCCTCCGCCCTCTCTTCTTCCTTTTCATTGCCTTCCAGGAAGTCTTTCCTGCATTTCTTTTTGCGTCTATAAACACATACATATATGTACACGCAAGTGAATGAACCCTTTTTCTTTCTATCTTAGGTGAAGATAGCCTATCATATGCACTCTTCTACATGTTGGTGTCTTTATTAATAATAGTGGAGATCACAGTAGTGAGTAGAGATTTTCCTCATTTAAAAAAATATGTAAATAGCATTCACTTTAGAAATGCATTGTAGTTATTCAGACATATTCAATTGCAGGGAATCTGTGCTATTTATAATCTTTTGCTATTATAAACAGTGCTGCTACACACGGCCTTCTACACCTGTTGTTTTGTGTTAGTGAAGACAAGGTTTCAGGATGGATTCTTGGAAGTGGGATTGTGTACTCTTATAGTGAGTGAGGGTGTAATTTTACCAGGAATTGCCAGGACTCTGCTCTGTTTTGTATTCCCAACATTTGTGTAAGAGATTGCACATTGTTTTTTTTTTTTTTTTTTTTTTGCAGCCTAACCAATTTAGACTGCTTAAAGGAACTTGGGATTTTTCTAATCAAATATGTGAAAAATAATATCTAGCTGTATTATTTCAACAGCTTTACTGAAGCTGGGTATGGTGGCGCACACCTATGATCCCAGTATAATGGGAGGTCGAGGTGGGCAGATAATTTAAGATCAGGTGTTTGAGACCAGCCTGGCCAGCATGGTGAAACGCTGTCTCTACTAAAAATACAAAAATTAACTGAGCATGGTGGATGGTGCCTATAATCCCAGCTCCTCAGATGCTGAAGCAGAAGACTTGCTTGAACCCAGTAAGCAGAGGTTGCAGTGAGCTGAGATTGTGCTACTACACTCCAGCCTGGGCAACAGAGGGACTCCATTTAAAAAAAAAAAAAAGCCAAACTGTTTTCCCCCGTGGTTGCCACTTGGCCTGTTCCCCAGCACTGCGTGAGAACTGCAATTGCTCCACGCTCTTGCCAACACTTTACATGGTAAGTTTCTTCAGACATGGCCATTCTCGTGGTATGAAGTCTTCTTTAACTGTGCTTCTGTTGATTCTGTATTTGTCTATTTGGCATCCATTTGTTACCAGACCAATTAGATCAACTACATTTTCTTGTTTTCTGTAAATCTGACGCTCTTGTGTTTGGAGGACTTAAAGACCTCACAAAAGACTGCTCCTCTCAGGTCTCACCAAATGTCTGGGACAGGAGAACATCATTCATGAACAAACCAAACAATTCCCACGTCTACACTCCATCATCCCCTTTACCAAACTTGCACTCATTAAGCCAAAGTTTCCACTGCTCTAGATCACCCCAGGGACAGGTACCAGGCAGCTGGAGACCACGCCTGCATCCCAGAGCCCCGGAATCACATCAAAACAGCCCATACTAAGCTGTCAACTCTGTCTTGACTCACCTTTTCCCTGGAAACCCTGGTGAAGGCTCCGACCTTGGTTTCCCCTGGATCCTGCTTCTGGCCATACCCGGTGCTCTCCACGTGGTGCTGGCTGATGAGCTGTGCTCTCTTTTCTTAGGAATGTGGGTGGTGCATTCTTTTTTCAAAAACATCAGTCTCTCTGCCTGGGCACCTCCATGAATTAAAATCCTGTGGGTACATTCCGGGATGAAGGGGCACCTCATTGTGGTTTAATTCAAATATTCTAAATGACAAACGATGTTGATCATCTTTCCACATGCTTGTTTGCCACCGAGGTATCTTCTTTGAAGCATTTTTTCAACTCTTTTGGCCATTTACAATTGTCTGACTTTTCTTCTAATTATTTCCTTATAAGAGTTTTTACATATTAGGGTCACAGTCCTTTTTTAGATTTATGTTTTGCAAATATTTTCTCCCAATCTGAAGTTTGCCTTTTTAATATTTTAACTTTAGTAATCAAATTTTTCAACAAGCAAAACTTTCCATTTTGATAAGCTCCAATTTACAACATCTCCTCTTTCTGCTTCGCTTTGTGTATGTATGTGACTGTGTCCTCCCTTTAAGAAGTATTAGCCTAATCCAAGGTCATAAAGATTTTCTCTTACATAATTTTTAGGACTTTTTATGTTTTAATTCTTTCATTTAAGTCTTTTATAATTTATTTTGGAATATTTTCTTTACGGTGTGTCATAAACATAATGGTCAATGTTTATCTTTCCTGTACGATATCAATTATTAAAGACTATTTTTCCATGAAATTATCTTGGTGCCTTTGCCAAAAATCATTTGACTATTTGAGCATGGGTCAATTTCTGCCTTCTTAACTCTTCCATTGGTATTTATGTCTGTCCTCAGACCAATACTACACTGTTTTGTTTATTATCTCTTTAGAGTAAGTCTTAAACCATGTAGTGTGTGTTTTCCACCTTTATTTTTCTTTTATAAAATTGTTCTGGACATTCTAATTTATTTGCATTGCATACAAATTTTGAATTAGCTTCTCAACTTCTACAAAACACAAGTTGACAATACCAATCAATTTGTGAATTGTTCTCTTAAAAATACTGACTCATTCAATCCATAAATACAGTATACCTTTCTTTTTATTTAGGTTTTACAAGATTTTTCTCAGCGATGTTTTATGGTTTTTGGTGTACAGATATTCAACATATTTATTAAAATATGCCTAAGTGTTTTATCTATTTATGTATGTATTTATGTTTTTGGAAATGTATTTTCGTAGAATACTTTTCATTGCTTATTGTGAATAATAGAAGCACAACTGATCTTTTTGTACAGTGACCTTGTATTCTACACCCTTGCTAATTCAGTAATTAGTTATATCAGCTTCTTAGAGGATTAAAAAAAAATCTAAATCAATTATTGTGTCTTCTGTAAATGAAGATTTTTATTTCTCACTTTTCAATTTGTTTGAAATTTTCCTTTTCTACCTTTATTGTGGTGGCTGGGACCACCCAGTGTTTCCTGCCTTGTCTTATCCTAGTTAGGAAGTTCAATCTTTCTTCACTAAATATAATGCTACCTGTAAGTTGTTTTTGTTTTTGTTGTTGTTTGTTTTGTTTTTAGATGTACTTAATCTAATTGAGAAAGTTTCCCTCTTATATCTAAGTTGCTAAGAATTTTTATCATAAGTGGAGGGCTGCACTGTTTTTTGAAATTATTTTTTCACACCTATTTAGATAAATATATTTTTCGATGTACTTCTATTATTATAATATGGTGTGCTACGTTAATTGACCTTCAAATGTTAAGCCAACCTTGAATTTGAGATTAATGTCACTTAGTCATGATTAAATTATCATTTACCAGCCAATAATATCTCTCATGAACCTAGAAAGAAAAATGTTAGTAGCATATCAAAGGCTAACACATTATGCACAAATTGGGTTTATCCCAGGAATTTAAGATTAACACCATTTTGAAAAATCAATCAATGTAAGTCACCATCTGAATAGAATAAAGAAAAACCATATAATCATTTTAATAGATGCAGAAAGAGCTGTTGACAAAATTTACAAGCCCTTCATTAAGAACGCACAGAAAACTGGGTAGAGTGAAATTTCTCATTCTGACAAAGGACATCAGCAAAACATCTAGAGCTGACACCACTGTTCATTATGAAATATTGAGTACTTTTAAAGATTGGGAGCAGGGGAAAGATGTCTGCTTCTATTCAACAAGGTACTAGAGGTCTTAGCCAGTATAATAAGGCAAAGAGCACAGGCGTACATATGCATGTCAGCAAGCAAATAAGTCAGTAAGACGAAGTGCAGAAAGTTTTTCCAGACAGCCTAGTTTTCTATGAAAAATCCCAGGGCGTCTACAAAACGTCTCTTAAAATTAGCATGAGACGTTAACAAAGTCACAGGTTATAAAGCCTGTGTTTTGAAAAAATCACCTATATTTCTACAAAGCGACAACAGATTACAGAAAAATGTCATTTACAAATACCATCTACAATATTGTCAATAATATTAAACAAACAGTAATGAAATAATCAGACATGATGCATAAAAACTCTGCATGGAAAACGACAGCAATAGTGTTCCGCGTTATTAAAGAGTTACACATCCGGAAGTTTATAAATAAGATGAGATACCACACAGTCACGGGCTGAAGCCTCTGCATTGCTAAGATGTCCATTCTTCCCAAGTTAATACCTAGATTTAATGTAATGCCAATCAAAATTCCAACTGGACTTTTTTGTAGAAACTGATAAATTGATCATAAAGTTTACGTGGAATTAGAAAGGACTAGAATGGTAAAATAATTTTGAAACACACATGCCAACTTGGGGAATTTATGCTACTGGAGTCCTGGCCTTACCATAGAGTTACAGAAGTTAAGACAGTTCGATATTAGTGAAAAGATGGACATATAGATCAATGAAACAGAATTGAGAGACCAGATACAGTAAGCTGTGATTGTGCCACTGCACTCTGCCCTGAGTGACAGAGTGAGACCCTGTCTCAAAAAATATATACAAATATATATATCCCAGCAAGAGATCTATGGATATAGGATCAGTTAATTATTGATATCAATGTCCTGGTGCTAGGACAACTCAATGTCCACATGGGAAAGATGAATTAATCATGTATCCTACCTCTCATCATATAGAAAATTATTTTAAAATGGATCATAGACTTAAATGTAAAAAGAAAAGCAACTAGAAGAAGCATAGAAGCAAAACTCTCAACTTTGAGGTATGCAAATATTTCTTAGCACAAAAACAAGACTATCAATTTTTTAAAAAAGAAATAAATTAGACCTCAAACAATTCTCTTTAAGTGACAGGGATTACAAAATGAGAAAGCAAGATACAACATATATGTATATGTATGTAAACATATTAACTATTATAAATAGTATAGTGTATACTGTAATTTGTATATAGCATATAATTTATTATTGTATAATAATATTATAGTCTATTATTGACAAGAGACTTGTATACATAGCACATCTTATATCACAATAAGAAAACAATGAGCTTAATAAAAAATTTGCAAAAATCTTGATTAGACATTTCTCAAAATAAGATATATAAATGGTCAATAAATGTCTTTGAAATGATTCACATCACGAGTTATGAGAGAAACATAAATATAAACCGTAATGAGGTACTGCAACACATTGGTGGGAATGTTTAAAGTTAAAAATCTGACAATATTAGCCCTTGAGCCACTGAGATTCTCAAGCAGTGTTGGTAGAAGTGTGAAATTATACTAGAACTTTGGAGAACTGTTTGGGCAGTTTAATATAACCTTAAACATACACTTACTATGTGCTCAAAAAGTTCTACTTCTAGCTATTCACCCAAGAAAAATAACAACACGAGTCTCCTGAAAGATTTGGCCCAAATGCTTATAGTGGCCTTACTACAATTGCCTCAAACTGGCAACAACCCAAATATTCATCAACATTTGGATATTTCAAGTTGTTTAGTGGTCTAATTACATGATGTAACATATACAGGCATAGAATGGAAGGAACTACACACAGTACCTGTGAATCTCAATATCATCATGCTGAATGGAAGAAAACAGATTCAAAAGAGTACATCCTGTGATTTCATTTACGTGGCAGTCTATACCATCTTCAGAGCAATACTGGTCAATGCTAATCAATGGTCTCCCGGGACAGAGTAGGGAAGACTGAGAAGAGGCAGGAGAGCATTTTACGGGATGATGGAAGTGCTTTATCTGCTAACTCGGGTTGTGATGACATGGATATACCTATGTGTAAAAACTACCAAATTTTACAGTTTCTGTCGGAGCTTTTTAATGTACTTAAATCACAACTCAATTAATAAGACGTATACTGACATTTTTACTGAAATTATAAATTAATGTTTAAATACTCACTGGAAAGTTTGTATTTACATTACAATGCCTGTTTATAAATTCTCGTTGAACTGGATATTATCACTTTTATATTCTCTAACCTGATGTGTGATAAGTAATATTATCTTATTTGTTTAAATATCTTATTTGTTCTAACTCTCTTTTATTTTTATCATATTTGAGGCTAGGCATTGTCTCCCATATTTATTTTTCAGCTGTCTTTCGGTTTCTGTGAATTGTCTCTTCAGGTCCTTTTCTATCTACCTGATTGTTAATCTTCTGTTATTAAAAGAGATCTTCATATTTTATGACATTAAGCCTTTTATAACCATAGAAATTGAGATTATTTTCCTCATGTTTTTGGTCTTTCAAATTAGTTTAAAGTTTTTTTTGTTTGTTTGTTTGTTTACTTTCACTCCAGCTGATGTAAACCTGTGAATTTTTTTAGCTTACGTAAATTCTTGATTTTTAACAGTAAATTTAATCAATCAAAATTACATGAGTAATTTAGGGGTTATAATCTTTTGATTTATTAAAATCACTTTTTCTAAGTCATGGAATAAAAATATGCATTTTTCTTATATCTGTTGGGCTTTCACATTAAAAATTTTAATTTATTTGGTATTTACTTTTTAATCATGTAAGGTACTATTTATTAAATCAGTAGCAAATTTTCTCAAGCCTCTAATTCATCTCCTCTACTGATAATTTGTCTGAAATGATCCCTGTTTTTCATATTCAAATTCCCCAAATCTGTGTCTTATCTAGTCTGTGTGTCTCTTTTTCTGATGCTGTGTTTATTTTTATCGAAGTTCTATCTCCTCGTATTTTAAAGACTCTGAGAGCCCCACAGCAGTCTCCTGGCTTCCTCTCCCTGGGTTTCTGCTGGCAGACGCCTTGTGTCCTCTCCCTTCATCTGTTGGGTTCCAGGATTCGAGTGCTCCACGGATTTCTTCACTTCAGGAAGATGCAGAGTGCATCCTCTCAGTCCTGGCCCTTCTTATCCACCTGCCCTTCCAATATACTTATACACGTCCTTGGTAAGCTTGGTAGTGTTATGTTACAGTGATACAAACATCATTCACAGATGCACAGTACATCCCGAGTTAATGGTTGTTTTGTTTTTCTTTTGCTTGGCTAATTCAAAGCTAGACCTGTCCCCTGCCTATTGCCTCTCTTTTCAGTCATTGAACACATCAGACATTCCATCAATTCCATCTCCTGTCGTGCTCTGGTCAGGGCTGGGAGTCACCACACCTGCTGTCGCTCTGTCACCCCACGCTGTCTTTTCACCCCTGGGTCTCCCTGCACGCCTCTCCAAACCCACACCTTCCCACCCAGGGGCTCCTGTCTCCTCTCCCCTCCCCACTTCCCTCTCTCATTTTACAAGAGCACATTTTCCCTCAGCTTCCTGAAACAGAGGTTACAGGACATGTATTTTGAGTTTTTAAAATCTGATAATCTGTTTCTATTTACCCTAGAATTTTATTGATACTTCAAAAAGTTTAGAATTCAAGACTGAAAATAATTGTTCTTATGAATTATTTTAAATGAACTTTTAATTCTGGAATAATTTAAGATTTGCAGAAAAGTTGAAAACATTGTACAGAGTTCCTTAACTCCCTTACCTAGATTCCCTAAGTGTCAAAGTAAAACTTAACTATGAAACAACTGTCTGAAGGAAGAAACCAACATTGGTGTGGTATAAGTAACTATACTCTAGACATGATCTGGATTCCACCTATCCTTTTTCCACATCTATCAGAATAATTAGAGGCTTTTCTTCTTTTATCTGTAAATGGGTGCATTATGTCAATATATTATTTAATATTAAACAACCTGCCAGGCATGGTGGCTCACGCCTGTAATCTCAACACTTTGGGAGGCCAAGGTGGGCGGATTACCTGAGGTCAGGGGTTTGAGACTAGCCTGGCCAACATGGTGAAACCCTGTCTCTACTAAAAATACAAAAATTAAGCAAGTGCAGTGGTGCAAACCTATAGTCTCAGCTACTCCAGAGGCTGAGGCTGGAGAATTGCTTGAACCCAGGAGGCAGAGGTTGCAATGAGCTAAGATCATGCCACTGCACTCCAGGCTGGGTGACAGAGCGAGATTCTACCTCAAAAATAAATGAATAAGTAAATAAATGCATAAATAAATAAAAGATAAACTACACTTATATTCTAGAATCAAGCCAATTTGGTCATAATAATTTACCTTTTGGGGGTTACATGGCTTTATTTGATTTGTTAGCCTTTATTTAGAAATTTTGTATTTATGTTCTTTAAGGAGACTAGTTCATGCACTCCTCGCCTCAGTTAAATTAGAACAGTTCTCTTAACCTGTTTTCTCGAAGAATTTCTGTATGACCAACATCTTGTGTTCCTTGAATAGTTGATAGAATTAGGTTAAAAACCATCTGTTTCTGATGTTTCCTTTGTGGAAATGTTTTCAACTGCTGATTTAATTTATTTATTTTTCTTATCTTAATATGATTTTTCTAACCTACGATTAGCACTTAAAATCTTTTCTTATATGTTACTTTCAATTGTTTTATGTCATTGTATTTTAGTTGTATTTGCTATGAACTGCTTTTACTGGATTTTTAAAAATAATTATGTTTGAAAAACTTGTACTTTTAACTGGAACATTTAGGCTGTATATATATATTGATTATCTTTGTAGTTTAATTATTTTTTACTATACTTTTTAAAAGCTATTTGTATGCATTGTTTCAATATGTTTTCTGTTTTTTTTAAACCATATTTAGAACCCATATTATTACCATTTCTGTTTTTCACTAATTGCTTGGAATTTAGAGTTGATTTTAATTTTTATAGTGGTTAATATACATTTTAGCATGCATATTTAATTTCAAGTAATATGAATTAATTAATCATCTTTAGAATGATTTTAGAAGCCTGAAACAGTAATAAAACTCTCCTGATTCACATATTTTGCAACTATATAAAACTATGCAATATTAAATGCATAATAGATTACATTTTAGGTTTCTTAATTGCATGAAATATGTTATTCATGTTGTTTTACACAGTCAATGTTGGACAAGAGTTCATCATTCTTTCACCTTATGCATTCTGTGGGATAATTTCTTTCCTTTCTGGAGAACATGTTTTAGGGGTTATTGAGGGATGTTTTTCGAATCTATCAATGCTTTGCCCTTTTTCTAGAAAATTTTACTGGGCATACCAGCTAGGTGGACTGTTTGTTGTATTGTTTTTTCCACAGCCCTTTGAAAAGATATTCGATTGTTTTTCATCTTCATTATCAGTTGTGAGAAATCAGCTATCAGTTAACTTTTCTCTCTGGCTGCTTTTAAGAGCTTCTCTTAGGCTGCTGTGTTTTTGCCAGTGTTTCAGGTGTAAGTTTTTAATGTGGTTTTCTTGAATCCATTAACCTGCCTGATTCTGAGAAATTACGTCAATAATCATTTAGGGATAATTTTAACCATTATCTCCTCAATATTGCCACTCCTCTCATTTTGTGCTTAATGTTTTTTGGAAGTTCAAGGAGATGTGTTTTAGAGCTGGTCCCTTTACCTACTGTGTCTCCAGCATGCTGCCACGCTTCCTGGCTCTCCCTCCACTGTGCTCTATTAGCAGGGATTTCTTTCAGGTCTCTCTTTCAGGCGATTTTTCCATTTATGTCATAGATACTGTGTAAGCCACCCATTGAATTTTTTTAATGTTTTAATTGATACATACAATTGTGCATATTTTGGGGGTACACACAATATTTGATACATGCATATAATGTGTAATTATCCAATGAAGGTATTTAGGATCTCCATCCCCTCAAATATTGATCATTTCTTTGTGTTAAGAACATTTCAACTTTTCTAGCTATTTTGAAATACACAATGTGTCTCTGTTCCCTGTAGCCAACCATGGGATCCTAAACTGTAGTCATAGACACTATTTGGTTCTGTTTGGAGTCCAGCGTTTTTTTAAATAGTCTCCTACTCCTTGATTATACTTTGTATTTCTTCTATGTTTAATATATTTGTCTTCTGTTCTGTCCCCTCTAAACGTTGTCCCATGTCTGAATCAATCAAGTTATTAAAATTGAAGGCCTTCTCTTTTAAACGTATCTACTTAGCATTCTCCGTGGACTCAACCCAACCTCTTCAAAGAGCCAGGATGAGGTTTCAGAAACTTGACTTTTCAACAGCTGTTGGCAAAGAGTGGTTTCTGGTTAAATACAGCATTGGGCTTGGGGCCTTTAGAAAACAGCAGAAGTGAGAAGGAGTGCTCAGAAACATTCTTAGAAAACATTTTTCCCCAAAGAAAGGAAGTTTGAGGCCATTTGGAACTGAAGAGGACTCCACTGTAGCTCTCATGAGAACGGCCTCCAAGCAGGGAAGGCGGAAGATGGAAAACACACAAAACGGCCAGCTGGGAAAGCAGAAGGAAACGAAGTCACAGTCCTCTCCAGGAAAGAAAGAGTTTTGGGGTTTGCAGGGCTACCCTTGGAGAAGGCTCGGTTACAAGCTGGCTGCCTGGAGTGGCGGATTCAACGGGAGGTTAGGACACAAGAAAGGAAGCACCAGGGCCTTGATGTGGCAATTTCAGAGGAAATCAGAGATTGTTAGGAAGCACATCTTCGCAGTGAAGCTTCGGTTTATTCACTTCTGAGAGGGAGACATGAAGCCGTCTGGGTGAAAGTTAGGCACTGTCCCCTCATGAAGCTAGGCGGGAGGTGCCCTGCTCCTCGGCCCAGGCGGCTCTGAACATCCGGAACAGAGCTGGCCTTCCAGGACAGCTGCCACTGTGTTGTGATCAGCCCTGGGGAACTCTGCACCTCTTGTTTTTGGGGTGTTCAATCTCCTCTCCGTTTGGTCTTCACCACCTGACCAGATCACTGGACCAAGGTAGGCAGCTGTCTCCCCGGGACTAGAGGTATTGACAGCATCTGACCTCGTTTGAAATTTGCATTTATTTATTTATTGGTCTGGTAATTAACTAGTTAGTTAAATGTATCAAAAAAATACTTTTTGAGCACTGTTACAATCTGAATTGTGACCTGACTAAATTCATATGTTGCAGCCTTAACCGCCAGTACTTAAGAATGGGACTGTGTTTGGAAATGAGGCCTTTAAAGAGGTGATTACATGAAAATGAGGTCCTTAGGGCAGGCCCAATCCAATATGACTGTTGTCCTTAGGAGATGAAGCCACTGACACGCAGGTAGGGAGCACCCTGGGAGGACCTCGGAGGACAGAGACACACGTGGAGGGATGACCCTGTGAGGACCCAGGGAGACAAGGGCCACCCGCAAGCCAAAGAGAGAGGCCGCAGAAAGAACCAAGCTGCTGAGTGCTGATCGCAGACTGCCAGCCTCCGGGACTGCAAGAGCAGACGCTATGGAGGGAGCCCCCTGGCTTTTGCTTTCATGAGGTTTATTCTCAAGTGGGCTTGAGGATGGAAATCACTAACTGAGAAATCACCGCAGCAGCAAGAACCCCCTAAGGCTTCTCCTGAAGGTGACACCAGGCTTCCGCGGTGTTGGCAATATTCCACTGCCCGCTAAACTCTATGCTGTAACCCAACGAAGAAAGAATGGTGCGCCATACTTACCGAGTGATTTCTCTCCAGAGGGGTGCTCAGAATACAGGTTGTGGTTTTAAAATAGATGAAATTATTGGCAGAATTGTTGAGAGCAGGGAAGGGGTGGGGTGCCAGCCTGGGAGCACACGCCCTCAGCCACTCCAAGCATGCGGGCCACAGGCTAAGGAAGTCACGGAGAGCCAGGGCCTCTCCCACATTTTGTGAAAATTGGGTAAGAAGGCACTGAGATCTAATCTTATTTTTGGGGGAATCTGTCCTTGCATTCAAAAAAGGGAATTGAAGCCAGAATGAGCATGGGCACCAGAATGTTCCATTTATATATTCACATGTCTATTGCATGCTCACTTTGTACAAGGACACTTAGCAGTGTGGAGCGGAAAGAGCTGATGAAACAGTTTCCACCTCCACCCACGGGGAGATTTGGAGAGACCATGCTTCAGTAAAGACGTCAGTCTTCACGAGCCACGTGGCACAGAGAACGGTGCAGTACAGAGAGCAGAACTTCCAAACAGGAGCTCCAAGTGCATTGCTGACCTCCGAAGGGATGCGGGCGCTTGATGCTGAATGGTGAGCTGCAGCCGGCCCGCCCTGGCTGCACTTACACACATGTGAGGCAGGAGCCTGCATTGGCATGCTGAATGGTGAGCTGCAACCGGCCCGCCCTGGCTGCACTTACACACATGTGAGGCAGGAGCCCGCATTCACAGCCGGCTCTCATCACCAGCAGTTCTTTCTGGTCTCTTCTCCTTGTCTCCTGAGACTCTGCTGAGGAATGTTTGCCTTTGCTGGGCTTAGAATGTGCCTCACACTTTTTGATTTTAAAAGTGTGACCATGTTGAACAGCCTTTCCTTGGCCTTATCCATTTCCTGCGTGGTTTTTAATCAGTGCAGTTCCTCAGCTGTGGCTTGATCACCTTTGCCGTTGGGTGGAGTGACATTTTCACAGGCCTGTATCTCAAGGCCTCATCTTCCTCCCCAGCATGAACTTTCAGAAGGGTGCTCTTGTAGTGGGATGAGCCCCGTCACTCCGAGCTCTGCCTTTGTCTTCACACAGCTTTCTCCCCTGCTCTGTGTCTCTCCTCTTGTTAGAACGACACCTGTTATCAGATTTAGGCCCACTCTAACCTGGGCTGATCTTTACCTTACTCACAACTGCAAAAAACCTACTTGCAAGTAAGGTCAGACTCACGGGTTCTGGTGTCGGTATCTTTTTAGGGGGTAAAGAGCACTGTCTAATCCACTATATGTGTAGAAAATGCATTGGGAGGAATTCAGTGTGATTGCTGCACTCTAGAGAGGGCATTTGTTGGCAGGGTCCGGCATGGTGCAGGAAGAGGCTGAGAGAGCGGCTGCCCTGAGGCTGGTTGACTCAGATACAATCTCAGATTGACAAGATGTTAACAGGGCCAAGGAGCAGCAGGGCCTTGCTCAATGGACAGCGAGGCAAGGTCCCTGGGGATCTGGGTGCTGAGGGAAATGGCCTCACAGGTGGGGACCTCGGCAGGTCAGCTGTGTGGGTATTTGGTCCCCTTGTCTGTCTTCTCTCTGCCTTCTCTGAATTCAGGTGTTCATTCCTCCCACCTGTGGTTCCAGGGTCCTCTGTTGCCCTGTGGCCACTCGAACTCAAATCTCATCTCCTCCCCTCTCTCTGTCCCCAGCTGTGAAGGCCAGAGCTCACCACTGCACTGTTTCTAAGAGTGGGTTCCTGAAAGCATCTGAATCCGTTGGCCAGGGCTGCCATAAGAAAAGATCACAGGGGGCTGTTAAAGAACAGACGCTTGCTTTTTCCTAGTTCTGGATGCTGGAGGCCTGAGATCCAGGCTTAGGCAGGGCGGGTTCCCTGGGAGGCCGTGGGGGAGAATCTGCTCATCCAGCAGACTCTGTGCTTGCCTGCGTCCTCATTTCTTCTTTAAGACAGCAGTCCCATGGGATTAGAGCCCACTCTAAGGACCGCATCTACCCTAATTGCCTTTTTAAAGGCTTATCTCGAAATACAGCTCCATTTTAGGTACTTAGGCACAGGACGTCAACATACAAATTGTACAGGAGCACAGGTCAAGCCCGAGCCGTACCTGGCCAGTTGTGCGGGACCTCGGCAAGCTCACGCTTGTGCTCCAGGTCCCTCTACTTGTGCAATGGCCAAGCTGCCCACTCACTTGGCCTCTCCTGGCTCCCCTGCCCCCAGCCCTCTGCCTCAACACTGCTGGAATGTGCCCTCGGGTCCCACACACCTCAAATGCAGGTGAGAGGCCTCTAAGCATAACTGGTTCAACCTGTTTCCACGCCAGCCTCTCCGCCAGCGGACCAGGGGATGGAATCCCAGCCATTCCAGAGACCAGTTCTAGAAGCCCCAGTCCTCCTTCACCCCAGACTGTGGTTGACCAAAGGGGCTCCCCGCCCCGCATTGCAGACCCAGCCCTGCAGTGGGCGCAGGCGCATGGCTGGGGTGCAGGCAGCTTTGGGCGGCATGGGTGCAGAGGATGACCACAGGCCCATACCCACCGGGCTTCAGTGGGTTTGAGGAAGAGTCAGGAAGGGTGTGAGGCAGGTTTGCTACTGCAGATGAAACATCGGTCACTGTTCTTCCCCGGAGCCTTGCTCGCCCTCCTAGTCCTCGCCTCTCCTTTCTGCTTCACCCTCTCTGACTCCTCTCACATCTTGTGAAGACCAGCAAAAACCACAATTTTGTGAGTTTCTGCCAACAGCCAAACCATCAATCTTGAATTTCTTAAGAAGGTTTTATGCTGACGAAGACAGATTCCTCTCTAAGAGAGCTGCTTATGCCAGCTCTTAAGTAATACATTTTATGTGACTAAAAATGCACATATATAAACATTTTCCGAAAGAATAAATATTTATAAAATACATAGAGAACCATGAAAAGAGAAGTTTAATTTGCAAAATTATTTAATAATTTTTAAATAAAAAGTTTGGAGGCTGAAATAATATCATAAATTAACAAGACAGCCCAAAATAGACTACTAGAAAATTAACAACATTAGCAAAAATAGAACCAGAGCTGAAACTGCTTGAAGAATGAATGTGCATGTGTTCATGAACATGGAAAGGAAAGGGAAATTATGCATTTCTGCTGCCGAGGTGAATTGGTTAAATATTTCTGGAGGCCATTTTTAAACGTTTATCACAATTCAAAAATTTTATAATCTCAGATATAGCAATTACGTTTCCAGAAATTTAAGCTATGGAAATACACCAACATATGTGTTTGAGTGTATTTATTCTTGCATATTTTCAATAGCCTAAAATTGGAATCTACTTATGCACCCACTAGCAGAAGAATTTCCAATAAATAACAACACATTGATTGAATAGTTAGCAGATTTTACAACTAGTCCTGCATCCAGATTACATGCACATTCAAATATTTGTTAAGATTTACACTATTTGGTTAAATACTTAATTTCTGAGCAACAGAGTAATGGGACCTAGGATAAATATGCTTACTTATTTATTTGCATATTTTATTATTTTAATTTCCACCATAAGTATGTGTCAGTTTATAATTACAGAAAGAGAGAAGATAGGACAGGCATGGTGGCTCATGCCTGTAATCTCAGCACTTTGGGAGACTCAGGTGGGTAGATCACCTGAGGTTAGGAGTTCAAGACCAGTTTGGTCAACATGGTGAAACCCCATCTCTACTAAAAATACAAAAATTAGCCAGGTGTAGTGGCACATGCCTGTAGTCCAAGCTACTGGGGAGGGTGAGTCTGGAGAATCCCTGAGCCTGGGAGGCAGAGGTTACAGTGAGCCAAAATTGCTCCAATGCACTGCAGCCTGGGTAACAGAGCAAGACTCCATCTAAAAAAAAAAAAAAAAAAAAAGATAGAAAATAGGTCCTTGGTTACATGTGTTATGATATGGCTAGAAGGAATGAAGTAGTAGTGTCTGCTATTAAGTGGAAGGACAGCCGCTAGAATTTGTTAGACTGTCGACATGTGTGGCAAAGCTACTGTGACCCACATAACCATGTGTGCACATGTATGCATTAATATGGACATGTAAAGCAAAATGACAACTGCTTCCTTGATCTAGCCCGCGGTCACAGAGGACATTCCTCCTGAATAGAGGTGACGTGAATGGCGTCAGTGACGTACTGCTTCAGACTGACCCAGCAGCCACTTCTCCCTGTACCTTGGCAGCAGCTCCCTGCTTCTTAAAGGGCTATGGTCCTCAACAGAACCTCAACAGGAGATGATTTTGAATTGTCACACAACTGGGAAACTGGATAACTTAGTACCTACCACACGACAAATTCTTCTGCCCCAAATGCCAACATCATCACCACCCCAGAAATACTGCTGTATACTAATGGAATACCTGGCTTTCACCCGAGTGCATGTTTGCCTTGAGGTCCCAGATTCCTAAGAGCTAGGTGTGGCTATATGGCCAAGCTCTGGCAAAGGGATCAAGGCTACTCTTTGGCAGTGTCCTTAGAGGTAGATAGCTCACCATTCTTCCCCAGCATCCTTGCTCCTGGCTGGAATGCAATGTGGCCGCACAATTCAGATGGTGGGGGGGCAAGACCCTTTGTTCACAGGGTAGAAGCCCCAAGGGGCATGGACAGGCTCCCAGAGTGGTGTCAGGGTCCTGAGATGCCCACGCCTGTTTCCCAGGACCAAGCCACCCCCCAGAGGGGAGGCCTTCAACCACTGCTGTTCTGGTTTTGTATCTTTCATCAGTGAACCGGAGCCAAACAGATCTGGAGCTTGATATTTTATCTACATAAATTATACAGGATTCTACTGTTCCTATAAACAATTTCAACATTATTGATAACAATAAGATTACCGTGACTGCTGTAACACATTATCACAAATTGGTGACTGAAGACAACAGACATATTTCTCTCAGAGTTCTGGGGCCTGAAGTCCTAAATCAGGGTGCTGGCAGGGCTGGCTCCCTCTGGAGGCTCAGGGAAGAATCCGTCTTCTCCCCTTTTCTTCCATCCCGGGCGGCCGGCAATCCTAAGGTCCCTTGGCTTGTGGCCACATCACTGCAGTCTCTGGGTCTGTCCTGACATTGCTTTCCCTCTGCTCCTGTCTTCTTTTTTGTCTCTTGTAAGAATGATCGCCACTGGATTTAGGATCACACAGATAATGCAGGATGACTTCATCTCAAGCTACTTCACTTAAGTACATCTGCAAAGGCCCTTTTTAAAATAAGATCACATTCACACGTTCTGGGGTTTAGGACAGGGATGTATCTTTTTGGGAGTCGCCATTCAACCCACTATAGACCAGTAAACCAATCTCATTTCCCCTCCCCAGGGAAATCCCCAGAGCTCTTGCTAAGGATTTATATGCATCTACAGACATGTATACATATTTGTGCCTCTATAGACAAATAAGACCCAGGTACACATGCGTCCACAGCTGTAGATATGCATGGCTTGTGTGCATGTGTGAGCAACTGTAGGTGCTCTACCTGTAAGTGCTTATGCATGCAAACAAGCCATGCATATCTACAGCTGTGGATATTCAAGCCTGTGTGCATGCATGTGCACCTGTAGACATACAAGGCCTGTGTGCATATGTGTGTGCACCTGTAGACATACAATGTATGTAGACATACATTGCTCCAATAGACTTGTTTGATGCAGGATTGCCACAAATCCTCAATTTATTAAAAAAAAAATTCTCTGTGAAGTGTGATAAAGTGAAGCACCATAAACCAAGGTGCACCTCACCTATATAAGCCTTACATGTCTACAGGTGCGCACACATATCCACGGGCCTTGAATGTCTGCAGGTGCACAGACACACGCTTACTTCCTGTCTCTGTCACATTTTGGTAATTCTCACAGTACGTTAAACTTTTTTTGTGATTATATCTGTTATGGTGGTCTGTGATCAGTGATCTGTGATGTTACACTTGTGATTGTTTGGGGGCACCAGGAATCACACCCATGTAGAACTGAGAGCTTAATTACTAACCGTTGTTTGTGTCCTGGCTGCTCATGAACTGGTTGTTCCCTAACTCTCTTCCTCTTCTCAGGCCTCCCTATTTTTTGAATCACAGCAATATTAAAATTAGGCCAATTAATAGTCCTACAATGGCCTTTAAGTGTTCAAGTGGAAGGGAGAGTTGCACACCTCTCACTTTAGATCAAAATCTAGACAAAATTGAGCTGAGTGAGGAAGGCATGTCAAAAGCTGAGATAGGCCAAAAGCTAGGCCGCTTGTACCAAAGAGTCAGCCACATTGTGAATGCAAAGAAAACAGTTTCAAGGGAAATGAAAAGTGCTACCTTAGTGAAAACAAGAATCCTGAGTGAAACAGGCATGCTGCTGATAATGGAGAAAGTTTAATGCTCTCGATAGAAGATCAAACCAGACACACCATTCCCTTCAGCCAAAGCCTAATCCAGAGAAAGGTCTTAACCCTCTTCAATTCTATGAAACTTGAGAGAGGGGAGGAAACTGTAAATACATATATATATTATATATGTTATATATATATTATATATGCTATATATGTTATATATGTATTATTTATATATTATATATGTTATATATAATAGATATTTATATG
>CAUYLG010021267.1:0-21359 GCA_963573385.1 Cacajao melanocephalus | reverse complement strand
GGCCGGGTGCCGTGGCTCACGCCTATAATCCCAGTACTTTGGGAGGCTGAGGCGGGTGGATCATCTGAGGTCGGGAGTCCAAGACCAGCCTGACCAACATGGAGAAACCCCATCTTTACTAAAAATACAAAATTAGCTGGGCGTGGTGGTGTGTGCCTGTAATCCCAGCTACTGGGAGGCTGAGACAAGAGAATTGCTTGAACCCGGGAGGCAGAGGTTGCAGTGAGCCAAGATCATATCATTGCACTCCAGCCTGGGCAATGACAGTGAAACTTCACCTCAAAAAAAAAAAAAAAAAGAAGTATGGGATAGAGCATCGGTTAGTGGATGCCCTCTAAGATATTGCACCTTTGATCCTTTAATGCTTACTTACTAGTCAGTGCTTTTATTTTTTTCTGCTATAGCACAGAAGTAACTACATCAATTAGATAACCCTTATAAGGAACGAAAATAGACACAGTTAGAGAAGGGAGATGCGTCACAGCAGGCGGACTCTGGAACCTGACTATGGTTAACAGTTTGTGTTGACACCTTAATTAGGACACATTTCCAATTGGTCAGTCTTTCTGTAGATAGTTATTGTGCTCAGAGATGAGCTAATATTCTTTATACTCTATTTTTCTTGTGATTTCAAGAATAGTCTAAAACCTTAATTACCAGTATGGTTAAAGAAAGAGAAGATTTGGATTTTCTAGGTAACTGAAATGTACATAATTAGAGCCAAGGACTTTAGTTTCGATCCATTTCTATTGCTATTACTTTTCTCCAAATACATCATAACGGAGTATTGCATGAACACACAACTTGCCGGAATTCAACTTCATGAGTTCTGAGAGAAATTGAAGGAGAGAGAACTGAAAAGAGGACAAAGCCCCCGTCCACCTGCCACTTGATGGCATTACCATGGGCTGAGTGGAATGAGGGGCCTAAGATGGTTGCTCTTCAAATGTCCACAGTTCCTGTGGCTCCAGAGGGTGGGCACCTCTCCTCTGAGTGGGATTCTGGTGAGTATCCATCCAGATATGCTATTCCCACAGCATGGTGTTTCAACAGAAGACAGCTAGAGCCTCAGAAGTGATCATCTATTCCAATCTGGCAGGAAAAAAGGATCGTGGTAAATTTATTGGGCGTTAGTACCATACATTATTTTACAGTGGATGTAAAGAACATTTTCAAGGGTGCTTTAGATTATCTTGTTTTTCATTTGAGCTAAAGTCCTAACCTCTAAGTAAGGTGTGAGTCTACTTTATATACATATTTGCCATAATAAATCAACTATACGACAAGTGAGTTTTATCCTGACTTGGGAGTCGTATTATTACTAACCTACAGGATGAAATGTGTAATCTCTTAATAAATACACTTTATCATTTTACTTTTTCATTACTTTCTTCTTGTTCCTAAAAATATAGGTCAGAAAGAGCAGCAGTTTAAATGCTATGTAGTATTTTGAGGAAATAAAGTATTTTGGGGGAGAAATGGTCCATTAAAGAATGATTAAATACTGTTTTATATCATAAATCACTGTATTATTTATGTATTTGATTTATTAAGATACATTAAGAGATCTATTATTCAAAAATGACTTCTACCTGTTGTTGACGTCAATCTCTTGCTTGTTTCATTAACACTCTGAGTCTACTGAGCTGTTCAGGATGGTAGGCATTAGACACATGTGGCTGATTAAACTTTAATTCTTTAACATTAAATATAGTAAACAATTTAGTAGCATTGGACAATGTCTTAAGTGCTCACTACCTACATGTGGTTACCATGCTAGGCAGTATAGATGTAAAATAGTTCCATCATTACACAAAGTTCTATGGGACAGAGCCGCACTACATTCTTAGTTTGAAAAGTGGAGGAATTTCACATCTTAATTAGTTATGAAACTATTTTTCCCCTTCATGTGAAAATAGATTTATTGCTGTTAAGTACTACTCCAGCACTGTTGTATTTCTGCAACTATAGGCAGGAATGGGAAAAAGCATTATTGATTTTAAACAGTGCTAAGTCCTCAGGGTTTTATTTTTCCTTTTGCTTGTATTTTCATTTCATTGCTCTCAAGATTTACTCCCATCTCAAGATATTTTGAGATGGGAGGATTTGAAGTTAAAATATAGAAATAAAAAGTGAGAATGTTTTGTAAGATAATTTTGTCAGTATGTTTCATAAGTCTTGAAACATATCCTGTTACGTCACTTTCAAAAGAATACTACCTCAAATGCCCTGATGGTATGTCCCCAAATATTCAAATAGTGTTATTAATAATAGTGAAAACAACTATTTTAGTCTTATTTTAGTCTATTAGGAATAAGCTCATAATATACTGCTAAATAAGAAAATCAGATTACATAGAAAGTCCCTAAAAAAATGATATACCAGGCTATAAAAATTGCTAGCATAGGCTGGGCGCTGTGGCTCATGCCTGTAATCCCAGCAGTTTGGGAGGCTGAGGTGGGAGGATCACCTGAGGTCAGGAGTTCGAGACCAGCCTGGCCAACATGGTGAAACCCTGTCTCTACTAAAAATACAAAAATTAGCTGGGCATGGTGGCAGGCACCTGTAATCCCAGTTACTCGGGAGGCTGAGGCAGGAGAATTGCTTGAACCTGGGAGGTGGAGGTTGCAGGGAGCTGAGATCGCACCATTGCTCTCTAGCTGGGGAGACAAGAGTGAGACTTAGTCTCAAAAAAAAAAAAAATTGCTAGCATTGGTAGTATAGAAGAAAAAAATTATGTAGGGATATATTCATTAGGAAAAAAAGGAAAAATTAATATCAGAAAAGTAATTGTTGTTTCCTCTGGTACTTGCTTCCTTTTGTGCTTTCCATAACAAATTCTTCTTTTATTTTTATTTTTAATTGACACAGTATAATTGTACATATTTATGGGGTGCAGTGTGACGTTTCAATACATGTATGTATTGCGTAAAAATTCAAATCAGATTATTTACCATATCCGTCACCTCATACATTTATTATTTTTTTGTGGTAAGAACATTCAAAATCCTTTCTCCTAGCTATTTTGAAATATACAATACATCATTGTTAACTATTGTCATCCTACCATACTGTGCAACAGAGCTGATAGAACACCCAGAAGTTATTCCTCCTCTCTAACTGTAACTTTGTACCACTGGCCAGTGTCTCCCCATGCCCTCTTCCACCTAATCTTTCCCAGCCTCTGGCAACCACCAACCTACTCTCCACTTCTATGAGAGCAAGTTCTTTAGAGTCCACACATGAATGAAATAGTGTATTTGTTTTTTGTGCCTGGCGTATTTCATTTAACATAACGTCCTCCAGGTTCATCCATGTGGCGGCAAGTGATGGATATCTCTCTTTTTTATGGCTGAATATCTGTGCTATCAAACTTCCATGTCAAGACTGTGGCCTAATTGTGTCTCAATATCATAACTAGCATGCAATGACTACTTACTGTGTTTTAGTGCTTTGTATGTGTCATCTCGTTTCATCTTATAGCAATAATTATTTCCATTTTATAGTTGAGGAAGGTGAGATAAACAGAGATTGAGTAATTTTCTCAGGTTCCTGTAGGTGGTGTGTGAGTAAGCTGAGATTTGAACTGAAGCAACCTAACTCCAGAGCTGCTACTCTGAACTCTTGTGTCATTGAAGCCATGCAAACAAATGTCTATCAATGGCAGAAAAAAAATTATCAAAGAGAAAATTGCTCAATAACAAAATAAGTCTTCTAGCAGACCAGCAAAGAAACACAGATGCAAAGTTCTCAAGCTAATTGGGTTCCTATTAGACTTCACGTCTAAAGTGTGTAAGAATGAATAAACTTTTGCTACAGTAGGTAACAGTCCCCAAAGATACTTCAAGCAAATTAGGGGCGGGAATTTGGGATTACTCCTTGAAAAGGGTCCTGAGTGGACCTCCCTGGTTGGTGAAAGAAGAGGGAAAAACCTGGTTCCTGCTACTCTCAGGGACTAAGGTCATGTGAAGCTGTGTGCCCAGAAAGAAAGAAGACATTGGCACCACTCTATTCTCAAAAACCAGCAGAAGCCATTCCCTGAAGAGAGTATTCCAAATACCATTGCAAGGCAAGAAGCTCCCGTGACCACCATAACACTGGTTCAGGAGTCAAGGCTATAGCGATGTCACTTAGAATACCAGAAAAACGCTTTACACTAAGAAAGAGCAAGAAAGGGGGTGAACTGCACACAATAAAATTAAATATTTTACTGATGATGCTACAAATCAAAATTTCAAACTGTGTTAAAGAATTCTAGGCCAGACACAATGGCTCATGCCTATAATCCCAGCATTTTGGGAAGCCAAGGCCTGAGGATTGTTTGAGCTCAGGAGTTCGAGATAAGCCTGGGCAACGTGACAGGACCACATCTCCACAAAAAATAAAATTTTAGCCTGGCATGGTGGTATGCACCTGTTGTCCCAGCTACTTAGGAGGCTGAGATGGGAGGATCATTTGAGCCTGGGAGGTCAAGATTGCAGTGAGCGGTGTTTGCACCATTGCACTCCAGCCTGGGTGACAGAATGAGACCTGTCTCAAACAACAAACAACTCAGAAAAAACAGAATTCTAGTGCTGAGAAAGTGAGCCAAGTTACCACAATGGAAATATAAATTCATTATAGATAAAAATCAAAATAATAGGACAATGCTGGAAAAGATTTTAGTATGTTTATGAATCACAATGAAATAAATAAAAGATCAACATGTATAACAAGAATAATAAATTGCAAAAGACAGAAGTGAAAATGACTTGTGTTTTTACAATAAGTTGGAAATCTTGGAAACAAAGTAGTAATTCACAAATTTGAAGTAAATTCTATATTGAACAAGGAATATAAAATTGAGAGATAGTATGGAGGATTTCATTCAGATTACTTCTATTTATGTATCATCTGTCTATCTATCATCTCTCTATCTGTCTATCTGTCTATCTATCTATCTATCTATCTATCTATCTATCATCTATTTTTATGTACCTATACATACATGTATATATACACATAGATATAGAGAGATAGGTACATAGCTATTCTCTCTATTTCTATACTTAATTTATTGTGGAGAAAAAAAATACATAAATGTAAATTTATGAACTTATAGAGGACAGGTCAAAAGGCTCTGAAGTAGGTCTAACAGGACTCTCAGAAAAAGAAAATAGAAAAAATAATTAAGTAATATTAGATAAAATAGTGGCTAAGAATTTGTCAGCATTCATTAAAGGTATGTGTCCTTAGATTAAAAACGCCCTTTGAAAACACAACCACCAAAAAAAAAAAAAAAACCCAAAAACTTTAAAATAAAGAGAAAATAAATCTTCATTTAGATATATCACAGTGAAATAGAAACACATAAAAGAGACCACCAGAAAGGAAAGGCAGTTTAACCTAAGTTTGACAGCTGGCTTCTCACTGGCAATGGATGATACCAGAAGACAGTGGTTGAATTTCTTCAGTGCTACCAACCTTGCTATCACCAGCTAATTTATTAATCAATAAAAAGAGAAATATTTTTAAAAATTCAGAAGTGTGAAGATAGGATTTAATACTTACAGATCTCATTGAAAAAAAAATTCCTAATGACTTCTCCAAGAAGAAAAATAAAATTGAAAGGAGTTGGATGAAAAAAATGATAGTAAAACTGATAATGTAATTGACAAACACACTTTGTGCGTCAGAACACCCTTTAATGTAAAACAGATTGTTGTTCAGCGTGTAGTTAATGTGAGCTAAGTCCCCTGTCTTGTTTCAGAAAAGAAATAGAGACATCAAATAACCATTGATCTTATTAGAAACATTTGTAGTTAATATTCTGAGGTAAATTTAAAAGAGAAATACAAAAAGCTTTATCAAGCAAACATAAATTAGAATTGGAAGTAAAGAGAAAAGGTACAAAGAAAAGAATTGCAGTAAAACTAGTTCTAAATATTATAGAGATTAAACCCATTTATTGCAAAACTGACACTAGCAGAATTTTTTTTTTTTTTTTTTTTTGAGACAGTGTCTTGCTCTGTAACCTAGACTGGAATACAGTGGCATGATCTCGGCTCACTGCAACCTCTGCCTCCTGGGTTCAACTGACTCTTCTACCTCAGCTTCCCAAGTAGCTGGGATTACAGGTGTTCTCCACCATGCCCAGCTATTTTTTGTATTTTTAGTAGAGACAGAGTTTTGCCAAGTTGTCTAGGCTGGTCTCGAACTTCTGACCTCTGGTGATCCCAAAGTGCTGGGACTACAGGTGTGAACCACTGTGCCCGGCCAGAGTGATTTTCTTTAAAAAAAGAAAAGCTATCTTCTGCTTATATGAAACAAAAACCACATAGAAATATTGGAAATAAAAGAACAGAAATAGATCTAATTACTTCCAAATGTTGATACAGAAACATTTACTGTCAAACAAAAAAAAAATTGTGACAAAATTCATTATTACAGTTAAAGAGGAACATTGAATAATTTTAGTGATTAAACATACAAACTGTTTAGATGAGTATATATCTATTTTTAGAATTTGAAATAATTTCGACCTTGAAGATCAGAGGATGGAGGAATCTATCCTCTCCACTTCCCTGCACACCCCTGACACCAATGCATTTTATGAGATTAAATTTTTTTTTCTCCTGAAATCCCTGCTATTTTGATGTTCAATTTCTATGAGTGGAAGGAAGAAGTAATTCTTTTTCCAATTTTATGTTTTATTGTTGTTAGAGTTTAACTCTCCTTGTTTAGTTGTAGGGCAGTAGAGAAAGTGATAAGAAGCATGTACAATGAAAATGAGCACGGAACAAAACGCGGAAGTTTTTTCTAAGGTGGAAGAGAGGCGTATTCACATTAGAAGACAAGTGTATTCACATTAGAAGACAAGGCGATTAACTAGATGGGGTACACGGTGCAGAAATGCCAGGGTCATGGCTGGGGGAGTAAACTTCCTTTGTTGAGGTAAGGGGCTTCCATGGACGGTGGAGAACCTCAGTGTGGTGAACGTGGGCCAGCCCGTCTACCTCCTCCTCCTAGAAGTACTGAGACAGAGATTAAAATGCTGTCGGGCGCTAGGATGGAGAAGGAAATGAAGCATGGGTTTAAAAGTGCTTTCATTTAAAAGCTGGAATATGGGTGCAAATCTTGTTAGAAAAGGGTCAGAGAAATCTTGCAAACATTGAAAGAAAGACGTGAACTGAAGTCCTTCTTGGGTCTTAAGAGGACTCTGGTCTTCGAGCAGAAGACACAGAGTGTGGTTGCAGAATATTAAATCTAAAGAAAAGATGCTTGCCTGTGACTTAATAATACTTTCAAATTTAAGTCTCATCAAATTCAATCAACAGCATCGCAGCAAATGTGCAATAGACAAGGTATAATTCTTAATATTTTAAAGAGGTAGATAATCCCTCACAATAGCACAAAATTTAGAATATAATTTTGGTCACAGGAGCATGTGGTCTTTTGCCAAGCTGGGAAGGAAGAGTAGGGGTTCTAGGTATTCTATTCCATCTGTTCCCGGTATTTACAAAGCTGAAGTGACTTAAATTGGAGCTTCTTTGATTCTCTTTTGAATGTTGCTTGAATAAGTGGGAAATAGCTCAATAGGAGAAAGTCTGAGTAGGACTTTAGATTCCCACACTGGTTTTTACATTAATATTTTAAATCTGTTGATGTGGATTAATATTCAGTTCTGTTTTGAGCTTTCTCCTTTTCCCTGTTTTCCTCTCCAGATCCTTCCTGAAGAACCATAGCCATTGTTGATGAGTCTGAGTGGGAGTAGAGCTTGTCCCCTGGAGGTGATACAGACATGGGCACCACAGTGTAAACACCATTCATGCAACTGCAGCCACCACCAGGGCCCCTGGCCAGACCACCACTTCCGAAAGCCCAGGTAAATATATTTCCTTTACCATGACAAACCTAGCAAGGGAGCAGAGAACCAAAACGCAGCTAGCTTTCAACACAGCCATTTTATTGGAAATACTCAGTTTTTGATTACTACTAAGCCATGAAGATGTTTTTGATTGTGTTACTCTCAATTACTGTACATTTAATATAGAAAAATAGGTACCTTTCAGAAAGCCTGGTCACACTTGCAAAATGTTTTAAATATGAATATAGGTTTTTAAAACATACATTACTTCCAACTATTAATGACCTATCTGGTTAACAGTAATTAGGTGGAGTTTGCTGTTGATTCTTTTTTGTGTGATAATTTGACATATTTTTTTTTGAAGTGCCCTTTTATGGAGGAAGGGGAAGAAATTTACTTTTGCCTGGAACAAAACGGAGCACTGCAAATAATTGCTGTAAAATAAAGAAATGTGATTCAAATGACTTGAGTTTAGGGATTACTGAGAAATTCATTTAAAAAAATTCTGAACTCAATAAAGGATTATGTGAGATACTTCAGGTGGTAAATATATTTGTATTTTGACCTTGTAGTCAATTCTCAAACTTTACCAGCTATCTTACTGTTTGTTTTTTCAAGGCAGACTCCGGAATAACCGTTCTTATGTCTTTCAGATACTGCAGCAGCTATAAATAGCTTTGTAGTATTACATTAGGTGAGACAGCCCAATATCCCATTGCATGGGCAATGTGGAATTTTGAATAAAAAGTAGTTTAAATGGCATTTTTGTTTCAGTAGTGAAATTAAAAGCAAGAAACAAATCACAGAAGAGGGACAAACAGATGTTTCTCTGATAGTTGGATTCCTCAGAAAATTGACTATAAATTCCATGAAGATAATTATTAACACTGGATTATATAATCAGCACGATTTGGCTGGTTATCTACATGTCATTAAAAAGTGTAAGAAGAATCAAATGTATATTGTGTACGAAGCAGGAACTGCCGTTGGTCTTCGTTGAAATCCCTTCTGCAAATCATTTTGTATAACTTAATTAGCAAAGTTAAAATTAAGATGAGGCTCCAGTGTGTTTAGATAAAACAATTTATATGAGAGGACTCTTCATTAAAACATTTAATAATGCAGCAAACTCTCAGTTCTCAAAAAAATCTCTTTACAAAAACTATTTTTGCCAATGAATAAAATGATTCAATCTAGAGATATTTATTCTGTTCAACAAATATTCAAATACTGCTTTTACTATGAGTTCATATTCCAGGTGCCAGTTATATGCTCTGTTGACATCGCTGATCTCTAGTCTTTATAACAATTCTGTAACCTAGAGTGTATTTAATATATGTTTATTGAGGGCCTACTATGTGCCAGGCACTATTCTAAGCTCTATGGAAGCAGCAGTGAAGCGGATGAAGTGCTTACTCTCATAAGGCTCACGTTCTGAGGAAGGCGATAAGCAAGGAAACTCATAAATAACAGACACTTAGTACATTCACAGAGTTGTGCAACCATCACCACAATTCAGAACGTTTTCATAGCCTTGGAAGGAAATTCTGTACTCTTTAGCTGTCATCTCCAATCCCCCTGCCTCAACAGCCCTAAGCAATCACTAATCTATTTTCTGTCTCTGTAGATTTACCTACCTTGGACACTTCATAAAAATGGAAACATACAATATGTGGTCTTTTGAAATTACTTTCCTTCACACAGCATAATGTTTGAAAGATTTATACACATTGTAGCATGTGTCAATACTTCTTTTTAATTGCTGAATCACAATTCATTAAGTGGATTTTATTTATCCATTCATCTATTGATGAGCATTTGCATTGTTTCAGCTTTTTTGCTATTAAGAATAAAGCTGCTTTGAATGTTCCTCAATAAGTGTTTGTGTGGACATATGTTTTCATTTCTTTTGAATAGATACCTAAGAGTAGCATTGCTTGGTTATTTGTTTAACGTGTTGAGGAACTGCCAAACTATTTTCCAAAGTTGCTGCATCATTTTACATCTCTACCAGCAGTTTATAAATATTTCAATTTCTCCATCTCCTACAGCATTTGCTATTATCTTTCTTTTTTATTATAGCTATTTCTAGTGGTTGTGAAATGGTGTCTCATCCTGGTTTTGACTTGCATTTCCCTCATGACTCACGATGTTGAGCATCTTTTCATGTGCTTTTTGGCCACTTATGTATCTTCTTTGGATAAATGTTTATTCAGATCCTTAGCTTAGTTTTAAATTGGGTTACTAACATTTTCGTAGTAGAATTATAAGGATTCTTCACTCTCTCTCTATAGTCTAGATGTGACACTTATCAGATACATGATAGGCAAATATTTTCTCCCATTTATTCTGTTGTCTCTTTGCTTTCTTGAAAGTGTCCTTCGAAACATAAAAGTTTAAAATTTTTATCAGGTACATTTGATTTTATGTGTCTTTGATGGTTTGTGCTACCATGTCTTAGAAACCATTGTCAAATCAGAGGTCACAGAGATTTACTCCTGTGTTTTAGTCTAGGAGTTTTATAGTTTTAACTCTTCCATTTATGCCATTGGTACGTTTTGGGTGGATTTCTGCATATGATACGAGGCAGGAATTATGTGCTAAGTTTGATAAAGTATTTATGACTCCAGGAAGGGAGTACATTTTGTTTTAATGTTTTAAAATATCTGTAAAAGTGTTTTCAGAAAGATAGTGTTAGTTAATTAAAAACTGTTTTGCTCATACCAGGCAGTTTTCTGTGACTACCATAGAAAAATCCTTAGCTTTCAAGGAGGTCACATTGCATACTGACAGATGTAAATAAATAAATAAATATAACAAATTCAAGTGATGTAGGAATGATAAAGACGACAGAATGGTGAACGGGTGGAGAGTGCTGAGGCTGTTGTTTTTATTCTGAGCTGTCAGAGAGGGCTTCTCAGGTAAGGTAATATTTGAGCAGAGACATGAAGGAAGTAAGAGAGTGAGACCTGGGGATCGCTGGGGGAAAGGCATTCCAGGTGGAGAGAACAGACAGTGCAAAAGCACTGAGGTGGGAACATGCCCCTCTTGCCTGTGGGACAACCAGGAGCCCAGTGTCGCTGGAAAGAGGAGAGGAGTGACAGGCTGGGAAAACAGAAGGGCACCGTGGAGAGCCAAATCACGTGGGCCTCATGGATCATGGTAGACACTTTGGATGTAACATGGATTGAGACTGGAAGACACTGGAGGATTTTGAACAGAGAGACCAGATGAGCCAATGTATGTTTCAGGAGGGCCACCTTGGTGCAGGCTGAAGAATCATTTGAAACTGATTAGAAGGCAATAATTCAGGCTAGAGAAGATGAAGGCTTGATTCAAAGTGACATGGCTGGGGATGGTCAGAGGCTGGGCGTGTTTGGATGATACAACTTGAGACATGAAAAAACGTGAGGAATTAGGGATATTTTCAGATTTTAGGCCTTGGCATCTGGATTCATGAGTTGCCATTAACTAAGACGAAGGAGAATAGAAAAGAACCTTATCTTGAGAGAGAGGTAGGGGTTCAGCTTGGGGCACACTAAGATTGAGATGTCTGGTAGATATTCAAGTGAAAATGTCAAGTGGGGAGCTCAGTACACTTCTGGCTGTGAGAAGAAAGGTTTTAGCTCGTAACTAGGGGTATAAATCTTATGCTAACAGCATAGTGTTGGTGATTTTAGCCTTGAGACTGGATGAAGTCACCTAGGAAAGGAGGAGGATAGAATGGGAAGGCACCAAGGAGTGGACCATTCCAATGGTCCACTTCTATGCTGAAAGAGGAAAAAGAATTGGCACAGAAGTCCTAGAAGATGTGACCAGTAAGCTAAGAGAACCCAGAGTGATGCAATCATTGGAGTGGAGTCAAGGGGAAATTGAAGGGAAAAGGAGTAGAGATAACAAGACAACAATGTTATTTAGGCTCAACAAATATTAACTGACTACTTCTTACGTTCCAGGAGTTGTTTTAGAGGTAAGTCAGTGAAGAAAAGAGACTCAAACCTAACCTTTGTGAGGATGACATTCTAACAAGGGGAGAGAGACAATAAAATGATAGGTGTGCAAATTACACGGTACTAAAAGGTAATTCCTGCTTTGGAAAATATATTGAATAAAGATTATCAGGTAGGGAGCTTGGGAAGTGGGCAGATTGCAATTTTAAGTAGGATGGTTGGGGTAACCTTTATTGCAAAGGTGGCATTTGAACAAAGACTTGAAGGAGGTAAGGAGTTAGCAGGTCCCTGAGAGAACACACCAGACAGAATTTGCTCCATTGCCAGGGCTGAATGGGTCTACGGAGACAAAAACAAACAATCAAACACAGCAAATGAACCAGTGTGCCTGGAACAGTGTAAGGGAGGAGAGCAGGGCAGCAGTATTAGGAGGCTTGCATGAAAAGATGACAAGGAATCTGATTGTTAAGATCTTGCAAGCCATTGTAAGGACTTGTGGGAGGGAGTTATTGGAGAATTGCATGGAGGAATGGCATGATCAGACACCCTAATGGGTCGTGGACAGGTCAGACTCTGGTCATATATATATTTAAGAGATAGGGTCTCACTATGTTGTACAGGCTGGAGAGCAGTGGAGTGATCAAGGTTCAATGCAGCCTCAAAATCCTGGGCTCAAGCGATGCTCCCACCTCAGCCTCCCAAGTAACTGGGATGACAGGGGTGCACACCCACACCTGCATAATTTTTTTTGGCAACCTTTTTTGTAAAGATAGGGGTCTCACTGTGTTGCCCAGGCTCTCATCATGTTTTGAAGATAAAGCTTGTAGAATTTACTGATGGGTTGGCTGTGGGGAGTGGAAGTAGGAAGGAAATCCAAATTGAATGCGCAGTTGTCACCTGAATGACTGGAGGGTTTGGGAGGCCTTCACTTAAGATGGGGAAGGATGCAGGTGAAACAGGTATGGGGGAAGGGAATGTTTTTGTTTATTCAGTTACTATTTATAAAATATTGAAGTAATCAGTTTTTAGGGGATTTCTACTTAGTCAAACATATTTAGCATTAACAGTACTGAATTTAACTTCTTAATATTTCCTTGGGCCCTTCAATATTTCATGACTTTTTCATGTTAATCTGGTATCACCTAATCCTATGACAAACCATGAGAGTTTTCATTTTAATAGTACATTCTTGACATTAAGTGGTAACTAAATGAAATTTTGTAGAATCTGTTTTTATGTCTATTTTTTGATCTTCCCAATTTGAATTTTGAATAAACAGACATCTCTGTTTGTTCGTAATTTATGTTTGAGAATGATTCATGCTCTTAAGAAGTAACTAGCTTTAGTTTGAAAAATTAAATAAGCCTTTTAAATATTTAGGCTCTATAGTTTTGTACTAAATACAAAAGTTAAATAACCAGAAAGTTCACTTTTGCTGTGAGAGTTTCCACCTGTAGCTTACAGTTCTGCAGTATATTTTGTATTGCCCACAGTTACATATCTGTACATTTGCCAACTGAAATGAACAATATGCTTAATTTTTCAGATAATGTAACCTAACAAATGCACACACTCCCAGTACCTTTTTTTTTAATTCAACTGAACTGATTCTAAGGGTGTGAAACACATTTGACCCTGTCTTAGTCCCTCTTATAAGCCCTTGTCTTACAACAGAATACCTAAGACTAATTTGTAAAGAAGAGAGCTTTCTTTAGCTCATGCTTGTGGGAAGTTCACCAGACATGGTGCCAGCATCTACTCAGCTTCTGGTGGGGGCTTTTATGCTGGGTCATAATGTGGATGAAGGTCAACAAAGAACAGGTGAGTGGGAAAGGGCAAAACCCGAGGGGGTCCTTGCTTTATAATAGCCCACTCTCAGGGTAGTCAGTTTATTCTCACGAGAAGTAATCCAGTCTAAGGAGAACAGAACTCACTACCATGAGACCCATACCAAGCCATTCATGAAGCAACCACCTGCCATGACCCAAACACCTCCTACCGGGCCCCACCTTCCACCCTCAGCACACGGGGACCACATATCAACATGAGATTTGGTGGGGATGAGCTGTATGTAAACCATAGCAGACCTGAAGCTCAAATATCACACTCCACTGAGGCATGACCTGATCCCCAGAGCATTGATGGCTCATTGAGCAGCCCTCTCATAGCAGTCACTTTATATCTCGATTACAAATTTGATCTCCTTGTATTTCAATTGTATGCTTGCACGTCTGTCCCTCTGTTCTAGCAAGTGCTCCCAGAGCAGACAGCCAAGATTTATGTACTTCATGACCCCCCCGCCGCCCCGAGTCTTAATGGTTCTTGCTATAGGGAAGATGTGCAATAGACGTAGAAAGACGTAGAAAGAATGAATGCATTCATGAATGGGCAAACATTGCCAGACATTTTTAACACGCATATATGCTGTATCTGAACTCTCTTCATGGAAAGTTCAAACAAAAACCAAAAAGCAGCTTCTCTCCCATTTTTCACTGAAGCAGAGTCCAGGACTTCTGAGACCATTTGCGGCATTCCTTCTCAGCTGCTAAGGAGCCTGAGGAACTGAGGAGAGAGAACAGGGCACAGTCACTCCAGCCTGAGTGCCAAAGTGATCGAATGAAGTAGTCTCTCTGAGTCATTCTTTTCCATTCTTAGTATAGGAGTTGAAGTTTCTTTGCTGCGCTTCACTAGAGGTGATGATTCTATAAACTAATATGCTTAGTTTTTCAGATAATATAACCTAACTAATGTGCACACAGATAGGTTATATTCCTTTTTGGCCATTCTTGTATAGATTTTTCCCAAAATGTTTTGGGCATTAGACAAAAGCTAAAAAATAGCTCCTCCCTGGTGCAGTAAAAGATAGCCTTTGGCAGGTCACGTAGGCCTTTATAGACAGCATCTTGTCTTCACAACCTCGTCTCCTCTTTTGAGGTCATGTCACCAGCATTTTGAGTACTAAGTACCTATTTAGGATATGAGAAAATGCAGCTATCAAAGAATTTGCATGGAGCACATGGCTAGTAAAAAATAAAAAAACATCCCATTGTTCTAGGATTTCTCCATCGATTTGAGGGAACCAGGGAATTCTCCAGCAGCCATAGTTAAGGGTCACTTTAGCAATTGGAAACAACGACCAAGCAGCAAATTGTTGGCAGGGGAAATCCAGACAGAAGGTAGCTTAAATTGATGGCTTCCGTAGAGGCCAAGGGAATTCAGAACAGAATTTGCCTGGGATTTTGCTTGGCCAAACCACCTTTGCTAAAGAACTGTGATATCCAAACAATGCCCATCTTCCAGATCAGATTCAGAAGGCTGGAATGAGGCATTCCTAAATAAATAAAAGTTATTCCAGAGGGATGAAGTGAACACCTTTCAAAAAAAAATGCTTCTTCCATTTGTTGCCCCAATTTGCTCTATAGGCATCATTGTTGTGAAATTGTCCAAAGAATTTATTACTTGGTACTATCATGTGTTAAGTAGTTTCAAAGAATCGTATATGTAATTTACAAGATTTTAAGTTTTGGCTGTACTTGTACATGACCTCTGGTGTGAATACTCATTTGGCAGGGACAGCAACTTAGCCTGGTTTAAGGACAAATGATTCCAGCTGGATATACATCTTCGTCCTGAAATGATTCAGACGATGGTAGAGAGAATCGTCACCATCATCTTTCACTACAGTCTCTGTCAGCACAGATCCTACCTGTTCTCTTGGCTTCCAGCTTCTAGGTCACAACCATTGCCACCTATGGAAACTTAAGCAGTGCCTGTAGGCTAACACCAACATTCCTTGGCAAGTGAAATCGGACCCTTGCTTACCTCCCCAGCCTCAGGTCTCACCACTGCACCCTTTCCTGCTGTTCTCCCTGGCTCTGCCTCTAAAGCGCTGCTTCCACTTCTCCATATGGCTCAGATGATCTTTTACTCTCTGCCTCCCTCGTCCCTCTGCATTAGTAACCTCTGTTCTGGTGCCAGCCGCCCCTCACTTTCCCGACCCTACTTCTGGCTGAATGCTGCTCACTCTTCCCTGAGCAAGGTTGCTTTCCTGAACATCAGTAGCCCTGTACTCAGCTCAATCCCCTGTAAGTGCTCGGCCATGGCATGCCTTATTTTTACCCTTTCTCAGCCCTTAGTGTTCTCCACCATATTGCAGTTGTCAGGGGAGATGGCTTATTCCCAGCACCTAGTTTATTGCAGAGGCATAATGCACATTTAATGATAAATGAAACCCCAGAACCCCACCCCCTGAAAAAACACACCACATATTGGTCGTCTCTCAAAGAGGGCAGTCCTGGTGCAAAAGAAAAAAATGAAGCCCGACTTTGTATTACAAAAGCCTGAGCTTGAGCTAGCTCTGTTACCTACTACTCATCCATCTCTAAGAAATCACTTCCCTTCTAGGTGAGTCAGTTTGTGTATCTATACAATAAGGGTAATGGTACTTTGCTTCGAAAGTAGCTGTGATTTCTAAAGGCTTATTGGCAGACGGAGTATAAAGCAGTGCAGTATTTGGGATGTTGTTGGTAGGAATAAAATGATTCATCATGCCATGGATATCCTGGAATGTTCATCTGGAATGCAGCTGGGCAGAGCCATTCCTTCATGTCCACACGGCCACATCACACCTTTGCTCAGTTGCTATGACAAGCTGCAGGCTTCCTTCACAATCACCCTGAGAGAGTCCTGCATGCATAGGCACTGATGAAGTAGAGCAGGCTGCAGCGTGGATATCTTGCACTCAACCCCTTATAATGGACACTTCCAGGTACATTGGCCAGGAGAGGAGTCCTGGTCTGTTTATATGTGATGTTACATGGCTAAATGAAACACAAATGGTTTATGCTTATGGCCCATGAAAACAATGAATAAAGGAGGAGAAGACCAGGGCAGAAGGTGAAAAGGTTTCAATGCCCAGGAAGCTGTGCCTACACCTCTCATCAACCTGTCCTCACCAGCTATTGTTAAAGGAATAGATGGCATTTCTAATAAACTTAGTATCATTTTCAAAATACCAAGTAGATTATTTTATCTTATTTAGAAAAGAATACTTTGGAATCTGAAGGTGCTATCGACCTTTATGTGGCACAGTCATGATACCGATAACAAAAGTAACACAAATTGAGAGCTTACTCTGTGGCAGATGCTATGATAAGCCTGTTACAAGTGCTATCTAATTTTTATTTTATTTCCCAGTGATGTTGGAGGTGGCATCATGTGCTAAGAATGTCTTAAGCCGACCAGGCTGCTATAACGAAATGCCAGAAATCAAGGGCCTTATAAACAACAGGAATTGATTTTTCACAGTTCTGGAAACTGGAAGTCTAAGATCAAGGCACTGGCAGATTCCGTATCTGGTGAGGACCACTTGCTGGCTTGTAGATGGGGCTTTCAGGTCGCATCCTCATATGGTGGAAGGGGAGAGGGAGTTCTCTGATGCTTCTTTTATACGGACACTAATCCCATCCGTGAGGGTTTCTCCCTCAAGACCCAGTCACCTCCCAAGGATCTCATCTCCTCATACCATCATCTTGAGGATGAGGATTTCAACAGAGGAATTTTGGGGACACAAATATTCACACGATTGCAAACAGGAAACTTCTGCAATCCTAGTGTTACCATAGAAAGAAGGAAATTTTTGTTTCACTTTTTGAGCACAGAAAACCCAGGAGAATCATTTCCAGCTTCACTGTGCCCCTTCTTCCTTCCTTCCTGTTGGGTAGGAGAGACCTCTGTGAGCAGTGAGCTGGGGAGAATGAGCAGAGCTTGGTGGGCTCCTCACAGCCTAGTCTCTGTTGGACCCACCTGTCCCCTGCTGGGTGCATTCTGGCCTACTCTTGGCTCTTTGCAAGCTTAGAGAAGCTGGTTTTGCCCTTATTGGGCCCTGATCCTAAGATAACCTAATTGGCGAGGGGGTTCGTATCTAAACCATATTCTCTAGTCAGCTTACTAGTAATACAGCTGATATTTTTATTTGCATTTCTGTCTCTTCTGTCTGATTTATTTCTTTTTTTCTTTTTTTTGAGTTGAAGTCTCACTCTGTCACCCATGCTGGAGTGCAGTGGCACGATCTCAGCTCACTGCAACCTCCATCTCCCAGGTTCAACCGATTCTCCTGCCTCAGCCTCCTGAGTAGCTCAGATTACAGGCGCATAACACCACGCCTGGCTAATTTTTGTATTTTCAGTAGAAACGGGGTTTCACCATGTTGGTCAGGCTGGTCTTGAACTTCTGACCTCAGGTGATCCACCCCCATCGGCCTCCCAAACTGCTGGGATTACAGGCATGAGCCACTGCTCCTGCCCTGATCTCTTAATAGATACCAAAGCAGGAGGGGGAAGTAGGATTTTTATTTGCCATCCTACAACCCCCAATCCAAAATTTTAACTGGAAAATCAAACGTTAGACAATCAACTTTGCATTAGCAATGCATTCACTTAGCCCACAAGGGGACACAGAGCACAGGCTCCTGAAGGAGATAATTGATCTCGAGCAGCCTTATAAAAATGGGATTTGTGAAGATTTGGTCCTCGGAAGATTCTTTAAAAGGCAGAGGAAAAGAGATTGATTTGAAGAGTGTGGACACAGCCTAACGTTGCCTATGAGTGCTTTCAGTTCGCTCGCGCACAGCACACAGGAGCAATCGTTTCCTCCCACACCACATTGCTCATGCTGGGGAGCAATGGGACTTGGTTAACAGGATCTTACCATTCATCCCTTCTCTCTTATTTCCTCGAGGAGGGAGGACAAACACAAGTTAAAATACCAACTGATTATTTATTTTGCCAGCCACAGAACTGCTGATCAAAGTTAGATGCTAACAGGTTTGAAACTCCCATCTCCTAGATCCAGAGACCTACAAGCTGAGAAGTGGCTGCAGGGAGTGGGAGAGGGAAGAGAAAGGAAATGTAGTCTTTTCTGAGAGAGAAAGACAGCCTGGTGTGCAGAAGAGATCAGGGGCCTTTGCTGTAGCCCTGGTGAGCCCTGAGTAAGGGCACCATGACCAGGACAGTCGACTTGCTCAGTTCTGGCCCAGGCAGAGGAAAAATGGAAACTTCGTTCAGGGCAGTAAGTAGACATGCAACACCTTTTTCCTTTTTCCCTCCCTCCCTCCCTTCTTTCTTTCCTTCCTTCCTTCCTTCCTTCCTTCCTTCCTTCCTTCCTTCCTTCCTCCCTCCCTCCCTCCCTTCCTTCCTTTTGTTTGGTGGAATTTCTCTCTTGTCACCCAGGCTGGAATGCAATAGCACCATCTCAGCTCACTGTAACCTCCGTCTCCCGGATTCAAGCGATTCTCCTGCCTCAGCCTCCCAAGTAGCTGGAACTACAGGTGCCCACCACCACACTTGGCTAATTTTTGTATTTTAAGTAGAGACAGGGTTTCACCAGGTTGATCAGGCTGGTCTTGAACTCCTGAGCTCAGGTGACCCACCCGCCTCACCTCCCAAGGTGCTGGGATTACAGGCGTGAGCCACCGTGCCCAGCCAGCATCTGCTTCTTTCGTGAGGTAGGTACTGGAAAGTGGGTAGTGAGAAGGCTTTGTGTTGCTCCCAGAAGCAGCTCCCTGGGAGGGGTGGCTACAGGAAGCTGGCCCAGGAGTCCCTTCCTCTCACTGGGGAGTGGGGAAATTGAGGCACAGGCAGAAGCAGCTCCCTTCTGATCCTCATCTCATTTATCTTTATCCCAGAACACTGTCTCCTTCTGGATGACGATAACTTTTCTTAACACTTTGAAGTAGAATTCGCAAACTATTTGTAAAATAAAAATATTCGGATCATCTATATATTTAAATGAAGTGGAATAATGTAAATATTGTCAAAATTGTTTCTTCTTAATGATATACCTATTGTTAACCTTACCTGTGTCCTTCAGATACAGATGTTTGATTTGTCTGAGTGACACACAGAAGAACCCCAGCTATGCATTCGGGAAGGTAGACATGAATTTAAATAGAATTCTTCCCCATTTCCAAGATGCATACATATTTTCTCAAAGCTTCACAATAATACTGAAGAAGAAATGCATCTTTTTATTTGAACGAACATAGCAGTTTTTTTTTTTAGAATTTACACACGTAAAAATTCGCAGGTTTATTTTTATATCTAAGGAGGCAACAGTGCACTGACATCCCTAAATCTGGATGCCTCAGTCACTTTTATCCCTCCCTGAGTGATAACTGAGTTTTTCTAGAGTAAGATCATAGAAAGAGTCCCTCACTGAGCCAGTCAACTAGACCCAGGCTTCCTGTCAATAAAACACTGTGCAAAAATTTCTCCTTTTCTGTGAGACTATAAAGAGAAGGTCAGATTAGGTTTGCGATCACAAGGAAAATTCCTTGGGAAGTAAACTTTTCTATATGATAGTGAAAGGTACCACTCAGAAGAGTCAAAGAGATAGCCCTCTCACCCCAAAGTCAATAGGAAATTCAAGTCCATTGAGATTGTCATTGGCGGAAGGGGTTCCAGGATGATTGACATGAATTGCTATCTTGGAAGAACTGTGGAGAAATGTCATTTCCAAAATTAAATAGCTTGAATCTCTGTGGCCAGGGGATGGGTGGCATGTGGATGACCACACGCAGCGGGGAGCTCGCTTGGCATTTAGCTCAGTTACCGCGATGCCCTGAACATAAACGTCTGAAAGGAAAAGAAAAAAAAAGAGAGGGGGAAAAGGGATTCCATCGCTTAGAAACCAAAACCTCATGACACACAAACCAAACAGAAGAAGGAAAAGTCTTTGTACACTTTGCCTTGCTTTGTGTCATATTTTCATCTCTAAAGAAAAGGAAAGTTTCTGATGAATCATCTGATATGAAGAGAAAGTAAAATGGGAGTTGTCTCCCAGAGTCTCCACTGAGTGAAAGTGCCTACCTGTGCTTACAGTATCCTCTGGAAAGGAAAGACGATGAGAATGCAGAAAGTTAACTCATTAATAAATAACATCTCTGCACACAATTTGCCAACTTTTCATTCTGTCTTACAAGGTTTTAGGAAGAACTAAAACAAGGGCAGCTTTCAGAGACAGAATGTGGCAACTGAGAGTCAGTGTTCTCTGTACTAAGATGTGAACTTTGTTCTTTGTTTGCACGCTAATTGCATTGTGTCAACAGAAGCGATTTCTCTTAGGAAAAAAATGTATAATGATATTTCATACTAACATGACACCCTGAATCCAGGTATTTTTGAAGAGTCCAGAAGTGCTGTAAAAAACTGCTAACATTTAAACTCATAGAAGAAAGCTTTTAGAAAATGAGATGTGTATGTAAATTATCTTGAAGTAAGTGTTGATTGTTAAAAGTTTCATTGAAAAGTGTATTGTAGGGTGCTGCAATTTGCTTGGGCGTTTTTGTTTGTTTATTTCATTTCCGATGTAAGAAATAGTATCACCAAATGGAGAGAAAAAAAAAAAAAAACAGAAGCTGCAACTTTCATCTCTGATAAAACAGACTTTAAAGTAACAAAGACCCTAAGAAACAAAGAGGGACATTACATGGTGGTGAAAGGATCAATACAACAAGAAGAGCTAATGATCCTAAATATATATGCACCCAATACAGGAACACCCAG
>CAUYLG010021266.1:0-24577 GCA_963573385.1 Cacajao melanocephalus | reverse complement strand
AATATTGGTTGGCTGCTTGTTTGTTATTTTCATCCCTTATTCCTTCCTGTCTCCATTGTTAAGCACAATTATTGGCATAAAAGAGGTTTTTAATACCCATTTTTAGACTGCATTCTAGCCTGGGCAATAGAACAAGAATCCGGTTCTCTCTCCCTCTTTCTCTTCCTCTTTCTTTCTCTCGTACATTCTTTTTTTTCTTTCTTTCACTCTCACTTTCTTTCCTTTTTCTTTCAAAAAAAAAAAAAGAGTAAAACTCCATCTTGAAAAATAAAAAAAAATAAAAAATAAGTAAACAAGGTATGTGTAAGTTTGTTATCCCAGCAATTATGTGTGATGGAAAAAAATTATTTGAAAAAATCAAAATGGTTGAATGAATTGTGACTTATTCTTACTATTGATAATTATGCAGCTTTTAAAAAGGATTACATCTATAGGAACCAAAGTTGACGGAAATCTATAATGTTATTAAAGGAAATAAACTACTGAGGAATGGTAGCATTAGTTTTGTTAAAGCAAAATCATGTAATATGTATACCTTTATCCTATGTATCTCATATATGGGAGATATATTCCACGTATATTTATCCTGTATATCCTTAAATATATTTACATATATGTGCATAAACATAAGGAAAGTTGTGGGAGCATGCTTATAAAACTGTTAATATTGATTATCTCAGGATACTGGGATTAGAAGCATGGAGGGGAGATGATTAACTATCTTTACATAACTCCACTGTTCTTGTTATAAGCATGTATTACTTTTGTACAGAATTCAGTAAAATAAAGAAATAATTTGCTATTCTCTCGAACCTTTGCTTTAAAAGGTATATTAAATACCATTTTTATTCATTTCTCCCTTTTAATCCCCTATTTTCTCTGCAAGTCTGATATTGACCAGGGCCGATTTTGCCAATTATGATAGTTTTCAAGATAGAAGTCCCCAGGGCTGGTGAGGGACCAACATATATACCAGACCATAATACATACCACAGTGGCATGCATTGTGTGTAAAAGGATTTCATTTTCTCTAATTAATAGCTTAGTAGTTTTTGGACATTAAGCCTCAAATAAGCCCTGGAATTAATGTCATTCTATCTATGTAGTGATTTACCAAATTCCAGATGGTTCCCTGGTGTGGTCCTTTGTTCATGATGTCAGAGTTACTAATCCTTTTTAGCCAAGGAAGCAATTATTATTTGTTATAAATACGGATACTTTTGGCTCATCAGCAGGACGTTTGGTTGAGATAAGAGGAGGAATTATTTGTCTTTCTTGATGATCTGGTAGAGATACTTGGGGTGGTGGGTGGGCTAGCTGAAAAAAAGTATCAGAGAAATTCCCTGAAAGAACTGCTTTGGGACAGGCTAGCTGGGATCTTTCTGACATGTTCTTCTCCTTCAGAAATCTTTTCCCTTGCTCAGAACCCTTGGATTGAGTAATAGGAACTGCCCCAATCTAGTTTAGTTTTTGCTAGGATTTTTTTCCCCACCAAATATGAACACATGTAATTCCTGGGCTTTGTGAATTTCTGTTGTGATTTTAATAATGTTTGTGACATTACTAACAGACTTTGAAGAAAAATGCAATCTGTCAGTAAACCCTTCAATATATTAAGGGTTTTTTGTTGTTGTTGTTGTTTCGTTTTGTTTTTTTTTGAGATGGAGTCTCACTCTGTCACCCAGGCTGGAGTGCAGTGGCGCTATCTTGGCTCACTGCAACATCTGCCTCCTGGGTTCAAGCACTTCTCCTGCCTCAGCCTCCTGAGTAGCTGAGATGACAGGTGCATGTCACCACGCCCGAGAGACAGGGTTTTACCATGTTGGTCAGGCTGGTCTCTAACTCTTGACCTCGTGATCCCCCACGTCAGCCTCCCAAGTAGCTGGGATTACAGGCCTGAGCCACCATATCAGCTTTTTTTTTTTTGAGACAATTTCTTGCTCTGATGTCTAGGCCAGAGTGCAGTGGTGTTGTCAGCTCACAGCATCCTTGAACTTCTTTGCTCAAGTAATCTTCCTGCTTCAGCCTCCTGAGTAGCTGGGACTACAGGTATGCGCCACCACACCTGGCTAATTTTTTTTTTTTTTTAATTCTGTAGAGACTAGGTCTGTGTGCCCAGGCTAAAGCTCTAGTCTAAGACTGCCCTGGTCTTGAACTCCTGGCCTCAAGCAATCCTCCTGCCTTGGCCTCCCAAAGCACTGGGATTACAGGTGTGGGCCACTGCACCTAGCCAGAATTTTTTTAAAATTGTGGTAAAATACGCATAACATGGTTATCATCTTAGCCATTTTTAAGTGCACAGTTTAGAAGTGTTAAATATATTCATATTGTTGGGTAATCAATCTCCAGAACATTTTAATCTTGCAAAACTGAAACTATACCCATTAAACAATTCCCCAAACCACTATTCTCCTTTCTGTTTCTATGAATTTGACTACTCTGGATACCTCATATGAGTGGAATCATCCAGTATTTGTCTTTTTGTGTCTGATTTCCTTTAGCATAATGTCTTCAAAGTTCATCTCTGTTGTAGAATGTATCAGAATTTCTTTCCTTTTTAAGGCTGAGTAATATTCCACAATGTCCATTAAGGAATTTCTTATAAGTATATATATATATATTCAAAAGGCTTAGGTATAAAATAAAAATATCCACTGTTTTAACCCTTAAAGAACCTGTACTCATTTATTTATTGAAGTTGACTAAAATTGGACTGGGTGCTAAAAAACCGATGACTTAGAGTCACTACTCTGGAAGTTCTCAAAGTGAGGATACAGTAATTGTCCAAGGCTAGATGGGTCATTTGAGCAATATGTAAAAGTAACAAAGACATACCACCCTTAAGTTGACCCTACTTCAGGGCCTCTTGTTTCTGGAAAATTCTTTAGAACTCTCCCTTGTAAAACTCTTCTCGCTCATAGAAGATCAAAGAACATGGCATTTGCTAATTTAAGGATTAATATTTGGCTTATTGTTCTAAGCCTCTAAATTCTGCCTCTTAAAGAAAGCAGACCCTCTTCCTTGAGTTTTAGATCATATTTGTTTTTAGGTTTTTTTTTTTTTTTTTAGCATTAGAAACAGAAAGGAGGGAGGCTGCTGGGTCCTTTGTTAAAGCTCTAGTCTAAGACTGGCAGATATTTTAAAATTCAGCAGACAGAGCAAATCCACATGATTCCAGAACTTGCATCTCAAGGTCAGAATATTTAGTGAATACTTGGATCAAATCCTGTCCTTGGTATCGGTGCCAGGACATTGGACTTCGGTTTACCTTCTTGAGCTCTTTGCTCAGTTCTCTTAGGGGGATGTGTGGCTGTGCCCCTCAGGTCTTACTTCCGAGCTGATACATTTGACCCCAAAATGAATAACAGGGCAGGAAGGTGGGACCAGCTTCTGTCACACTGTGCAGTTTATTTTCTGTCAATAGTCTTGTTACGGTGCACAGGCTCTTGAGTTTCTTGAGAAATGGAGACATTTTGTGAACAAAATGCTGTCATTTTAAGCCATTAGAATGCATTATATGAGGCATAATGGCAGTGAGAGCTAGTGGGGAAGCTGGATGAGGCGCGGAGTGAAATCTTTGGTTCTTTGGGTCTCCTGTGATTTAACTGCCCTGCAAACTCAGCCTTCCCATTAAATATTGTATTAAAGAAATCTCTGGAGCAAAAGCAAATATGTGCCTTTCTTCTCTGAGAAGGGATAGATTTAGCAATTCTACTTCTGTTTGTTATTTCAGTGGAATCTAGTTGTTGTGGGAGTTAAATAGTCTCTCAGATGTTATTTTAAATGCCCTCTACTCCTTTTTTTCTTTTTTTTTTTTTTTTTGTAAGAAAACTTTAACTCCTTAGCTCTTCAGGTAGTGGTGAACAGTTTTAGTGCTAAAGAACATTCTCTCTCATGTTTTGGACATGGGTCTGAGTACATTAAATGTGTTCATCCATCTTATATTGTAAAATACAGTGTGTAATTCTTGTGAGTAGGAGGGTAGATGATAGTGTTGAATTCCATGTGTTAGTCCAGGCTTTATGGGAAGCAGATGGCAAAACGGCGTTAAACGTGCCAAGATTCCATTAGGGGACACTACTGTAGGAGAGAAAATGAAAAGTATCAGAAAAGGCTGAGAGAGTTTTAGCTCACTCTGCGAGTCTGACCTAGCGAAGAGGAGAGGGTGGGAAGGTTGGGTGGAAGCACTGTGGTTTTGAAACAGCTGTGTAGTTTAAGGAAGGTTTGTGAGGCCACTGTGAAGTCCTTGGGCCAAGATCAACCTTCAGAAGAGTCCAGTGTTTTCCAGATACTGGCTGCCTTGGCGTCCCTGAGGATCGGTCCCTGGCCAGGCACAGCTGTGGGAGGTACAGGCGGGCCCTTGGTTAATTACACACCCTGTCACCTATGGTGAAGGAGCCATTCTCAGGGTTGCTGCAGCTACATCTTTAATGTTTTGGAGAACTCTGTGTTACCTGGTTCTGACGTCACTAGTGGTGGATGCTGTTTCTTTTTAAAAGTAAGTCTCCATGGATTTTTGCATCTCATCATTCATTAGGTTGTAAGCTTCCAAAAAGCAGTTAATTGCCCCCAGGGGCCATCTAGGATCCTTTTATTCTCTGGATGAACTCTGCTATGATATAAGTAGAGAAAAGCAAAAATGCAAAAAGGTTTTTACTTCTGTCAGTCCTAAGATTGCTATGTGTTCTTAGGAGTTTTGTGGTCACACTTATCTGTCATTTAGTTGAGTGACCTTATGCAAATCACCGAACCTCTTTATGTGTAAAAATAGTCATAAAAATTTATAGGTGGCAGAATCATTGGGGGTTAAAACAACATATATATTAGGACTTGGCACATAGTAGGTCCTCAATTGGAAATGTAGACATAGCCAAGTTGTATTGGAAGTTTACCCTGTGCTCCGAGGGTATATAACTGTCAGAGTTCAGTGCAGGGATCTGGAAGATGCTTGGTGTTTTAAGCAGGAGGGGATTAGTGTGGGTAGGGTGGTGCTCACAAAATCATGGGAAGTGGTGGGGGTGGCAAGCCCTAGGCTGGGCTTCCAGACCAGCTCACCAGGGAAGCTTCTACCTCTGTTCCAACCAGGAAGGGGGGAATGAGGAAGCTGCCACTGCCCCTGCCACATTCCAGGACACACACCACCTTGGCTGCAGTCCAGGAATCGGGTACCTGGGAGCATGAAGCTGCCATCACCACTGTAAACTGCCTCTTGACACCCCTAGAGCAAGCGTCTGGACAATGGGACACCAGCGCAGAAATGCCACATCTCCACGACCATACTTACTAGTGGAAAGCCTACTAGAAGTAGCAGGGCTGGGCCTCTCCTTGCTTCTGCTTTCCAAATTGCATGACAGTGCCTCTGCCATGCAGACCCTGATTGGGATGCAGAACTCTAGCTGCAGTGGTTTTCAGCTTCCCAGACTCTGTAGCCCAACAAGGGTCTGCAATACAGGAAGGCACAGGAGAAGGAGGTGGATGAATGCTCAGGTCTAGCTGGGAACCTCCACCAACACTGTGCTAAGTACACTATGTGGATCACCTCATTTAATTGTTGCCATAGCATAGCAAGATAGATAGAATTATTACCCCCACTTTACTGATACAGAAAATGAGGCAGGTGTCTGATGGAGGCAATCTGTCTACTCAGATCTGTCTCTTCTCAAAGCTCATTCTCTTAATTATTCTGGTGCTTTTTCTGGAACATACGCATTCTTTGTGTTCACTTTGAAAAATGTCCCAAATCCCAGTTTCTTTTCCTGTGTGGATGAAGCTCCCGTCACTGCAGGTAGCTTGGGTAAATTGTTTTGATGATCATTCAGGGAACGAATACATGAACCTCTTCGCTCTAGCTGTAGGGATGTCAAGAGGCAGTCTGCAGTGGTGATGGCAGCTTCATGCTCCGAGGTTCCCAATTCCTGGACTGCAGCCATGGTGATGTGTGTCCTGGAATGTGGCAGGGGCAGTGGCAGCTTCCTCATTTCCCACTCCCTGGTTGGAACAGAGGTAGAAGCTTCCCTGGTGGGCTGGTCTGGGAGCCCAGCCTAGGGCTCACATCAGAGCATCACCTTCCCCAATTCTGTCTCCTGCTTTGAGTCATCAAGCTGTAAAGAACATTGCAGATTGTCTTGTGAGCCCCTCCCCTCTGTTCTGCTATTATGAACAGAGGAACTGAGACAGAACCAGACAAGCATATTCTGATTAAGGGCTAAAGTTGAGATTCTCACTCAGACCAGCATCCTTTCTCTTATCCAGTAGCTTGGCTGTCCCTGGACCTATAATATATTGCATTCACTGTCCTTCTCAGGCTCACATAATAAAGGTTGCAATGGCAATGCCCGGATACATCTGCACCCTTGATCTTTGGCACATGGGCTTTCTCTGCTTTTGTTTTTTCTTTCAGGTTGTGACAATGCCATGGGAGATGGCCACACATGCTTATGCCTTCTAGAGCTCAGTTTTGGTGAATTAATTGTTTTCAGAAAGCAGCCTGTGAACTGCTTGCTGTTTATGAGAATCCATCAGATCCTCTGAGGTCTAGTTGAAATGGCAAGATCACGGTATACCAAAGTCTTCTCCAGTTCTTAGCCTGCCATGGGGACAAAGAGAATCTCTGGTCCTTCAGAGGCCACTCTTTTTACAAGGCAAAGTATTTCAGGGAGACTTTGTTGCATCTCAACTCAGGTATTTCTGCAACTCCTTTGAGACTGCTCATGTGTTCTACAAATCCACCATGTTGATACCAGTCACTTGTTTTCTTGACGGCTCTAACATTCTCTTGCCATCTTAATCATTTTGCCATACTGTTACCAGTGTTCCTGCACAGCTTCAATTTAGGTGAGATAGGCCCTAACTTCTTAAATATTCAAAGCACATTCAAGAAACCTTGTGGAAGGCTTGCAGAGACCATAGTGATTACTCAAAAATCAAAACTGTAGGCGGGCAACTGATGCCACGTCTCCCCACATGACTCAGCTGCAATCCATTGCAAAGGGTCTATTTGAGCTGCCTCTTGCCTCACTCACAGCCTGCCCCGGTGTTATCTAGTGCTCTTTAAGACCATCACCGTCCTAGAGGACCTAGAAAACTTTTTAATTTTTGTTGGTACATAGTAGGTATATATATATATATACATATAGGACATTATGGGATATTTTGGTACAAGCATACAATGTGCAACAATTACATCAGGGCAAATGGGGTATCCATTACCTCCAGTATTTATTCTTTGTGTTACAAACCATCCAACTGTGCTCTTTTAGTTATCTTAAAATGTACAATTAAATTATTTTTGATTTGCCACCTATTGTGCACCGTATTGTGCTAGCAAATACTAGGTTACCCTATTTGTTAAATTGGTATCTGTACTAGAGGGATATCAGTGGAGCCTTCTATTTGGCCATCTCGTTCCACCCTTTCTCCATATCAAACTTCTTAATCTTTCCAGAAGACTGTGTACGGGCAGACTTGGGGAAGTATGGAGTCTTCTGTGAACAGATGTGGATTGCAGCTGAGATGCTAGGGTGGAGGTGGCAGTGAAAATCTAAGGGAAGACAAAGGGTCCCCTTCTTCTCCTTCTCGTCTTCAAATGGTAGACACTGGCAGATACTCCTTAGTAGCAGAGAGAAAAATCCAGATCAGAGGGATGGTCATGGATTACACTCCTTTAGCGCATAGCTTGATCTTCAAGTTCTTAACTCAGGTAAGAACACCAGCTGTTTTTAAAAGCTTACATTTATGTCAGTCTTCCTCCCAACAATTACCTGCTGCAATGTTTGATAAATTGTGAACCTTGTGTCTGAGGATGGGGAGGGTCAGGATCTGTTTTAGATGGCAGCCAGAAGAGACATGAAAGTAGTCTGTGGGGTGAGTGTTAATTCCACTTCTGGGAGTGTCACTTCCCTTGTTGTTGTCCCAGACTTGTGAATGAAAGACAAGCATGTGCAGACTTGGATCATGTTGGTAATTATGACCGTCATATGAGGAAACAGGGAGCAGCTCTTGTTTGGCAAGGAAACAGAAGCCAACAGCCAGTGAATTATGTTTTTGCAAAATCACAGCATGTGTATATGTAGGGGGTGGGGAGTATTTTGTGTTTAAGGTTTTCGAGGCTTTTGTGTTTCTCTTGGTCACCAGAAATAGGTCATTGGACCCTTTCTGTCTGGAAAAACGTGGTGTCTTTTCAGAACAGTGAGCCCAAAAATGTAGTAAGGCATATGTGTGGGGTGCTCAAAGAAGGGAGAACCAACCCGTTCGGTTCCCTGACTGTCCTAGATTTTACTAGGGAAAATTCTGGGGGCCTTTCTAGGATCATCTTGAGCCTTGAGACCCACCTGGTCACAGTCTGAGAAGAACGCTGTAGTATTTCCCAATTCTTGCCTGATTCCAACAGGGAGTGGAGGGAAGTCACCTTTCTTTAATGATGGTGTCAAATGCCACATCTTTGATGGACCTGGGGACCATCGACTATCCTTAATGTCTTAGGTGGTTTTTAATTTGGGAAAACGTTTCTTTCCCTTGTGTGTTCTGCCTTTCCTGCTTCTCTGATATAACTGGCCTTTCAGGACAGATGGGTTTGGGGGCTAGTATCAGCCTGCAGAGTGGGCCAGTAGGCTGAGCATTGGGCAAAACCCCGTCTTCAACATGAACAAGAAGATAGTCCTTCTAGGAGGGCATTACCTTAGTCCTTGGCAATTTGTTTTCATCACCGTGAACTTCCTATAGGAGCAACATTTCCAGCAGATCAGGCTCCACAGAGAGGATCTTCGCTGGGATCAGATCACAAAGTGAACATCATGTCATGATCCCGAAATGTTTCTGGGTTGTCAGGAATTTATTCATGAGCCTGGGGTTCATATCCAGTGGGAATTCAATCTTTTATAGAGATGCCTTTGGTTTGGCAGGAAAACAGTTTTACTATGTAAATAAGCATAACACAATGACTGGCATATAACAAGCTCTCCATAAATGTTGAATAAATTTAGGATGTCAACCAAGAAAAAACCAGATGGTAGAATGGACATAAATGTTATGTCTTTCAAGTTCATACACTTTTGGTGTGATTTTTATGTTGATATGTGTTTGTGGGGAAATGCTGAGTATATATAACACAAGCTGATAGTGTCCGTTGATTTTATAAGAAGAACAGAAAAAGAAATAGACAAGGAAATTAATAGACACTGTGATATATATTTATATACATTTTTCCATAAGAAAACTGGGCAAGTATTCTATGGGTAAGTATTCTTAATCTTGATTTATGTATTAATCAAGGACTGTTCAGTGCATAAAATAGAATCCTTTCCAAGAAGTTTTGATAGGAAACCATTTAAGGTTGTGAGATGTTTATAGAATGTTTGGAAGGGCTACAGGAATGGGTTCTAGGCTTAGTCATCAATGATAACTCCCCAAATAATTCAGAACTGACCATCAAGGAAGTAACTATTGCCAGGGCTGCCTCTGGAACTTCTGGGTTCAAGAACACTCCACCGTGGCACAATACAAGGAGCAGGAAGTTTGGCAGAAAGTTGCCTTCTCTTCTTGCTCTCTACATTCACAGAGCTGGTGACTGGCTACTGGGGTAGGAAGTGCAGCAACTGAGTTTGTCCATGTTTCCTATTACAACCCAAGTACCTGGAGAATGAACGCTGAAAATCTACTTCTCCCAAACCTCACTTCCAGCAACCTGATTTGCTATCAGAAAAGCAACCCAAATGGCAAGGATGGCCTCTGCTTCACTTTGGCCTTCTAGATATACAGGAGAATCTCTAAGTGATGGAAGAGCATTTGTGGGATGCAGTTTTAGGCTTTCCAGCCTCTGAGTTATAGGAAGGCATACCAAGAGGGCAGAGTCATGGCTGAAAAAGTCAAACCATCACAGATTGCTTGGGAGGAAATTAAAGTTTGGAGAGGCTCCTAGAAGTAAAATTTCTGCTCAGATTAAAAAAAGCATTACGGTTAAGTGTACCTCCTAGTGGGACAGACCAGGGCTCAAGTCTTTACAGCAGAATTTACTAGGTGTTTCGTCTTAGACAAGGCAATTAACTTCTCTAAAAATGTCCAAATCCTAGTCTATCAAGTAGAAATAGTAATACCTCCTTCATGGGGTTGCATGAAGAAATAAAGATCATGTTTGTCAAGTGCTTAGTACAGAGTTTGATAAAGTGTTGACATGATTAATAAGGTTATAGAGTAAGCAGTGGAATCAGGAAACTAAGCAAGGTTCATGGTCTTTGTTGCATCTCTCTGGGTATTAAAGATGAGATACACCTGTTTTGAGGGCCAAAATAAATGTTTACAAGACTAATACTTTAAAAAGTACTTTTGATCTTATTACACTTTAAATGCACCTTATTATTATGATTGATTTTACAATTATAAGGTATCAAAATGAATTCCACTAGCCCTGCATCAAAATTGGCCTTGTTACCTTAAAGCACATTTTTGATTTTATAAATGGTAGTGGGTTGTGTTGTGTCCCTCTAAAAGATGTGTTAGAGTCCTAGCCTGTAGTACCTGTGCATAGGACTTTGGGTGGATATAGCACCTTGCTAATACAATGAAGATGAGGTCATACTCAATAGGTTGGTTTTACATCCAGTGGTTGGTGTGTTCTTAAGAGAAAGAAGAAGGAGATTTGGACAGACACATACAGAGAGAAGGTAACCATATAAAGACGGAAACAGAAATTGGAGGGATGCAGCTACAAGCCAAGAAGTGCCAAGGATTGCTGGAAATGAGAAAGAGGCAAGGAACAATTCTCGCCTAGAGCCTCCTGGGGGAGAATGGCCTTGCAGACACCTTAATTTCAGATATCTGGCCTCCAGAACTATGACCCAATAAATTTCTGTTGTTTTAAGCCATTAAGCTTATGGTAATTTGTTATAGCTGCCCTAGGACAAGAATACATACATGTACCTCTTCATAAAATAAATGTATTCCTGATAAGTTGCAAAAGATTATGCTTCTTTATTTCTTCCTGATACTTTCAGGGGTTTTTACTTCCAGATTAACATTTTTTTTTTTTTTGGTGATGTCTCAGAAAACTTGACATTCTCCTTTTCTAATTTTCTCTTACATCTCTGTCAAGTACTCAGTGGGGTATAAATAGACCATTCAACATAATTGGGGAACATAACTCTAAATAATGATGTGACAAACACTTTTGAGCACTCATTTACTTTATGATTTGTAAGTTAAGTAGTAGAGTGGAAAGAACAATGGCAGGCATGAGGGAAGGAGACATGGAAACTCAACCACAACTGCCTTTAGTTGAGGGCTGACTGCATGTGAATGCATTGAACACAACACATCCTTTGGCATAGGAATCACAAGCCCATTGTGCAAATTAAGATGCTCAAGTTCAAAGAGGCAATGAGATTAGTCTTATCAAGATCACACAGCTAGCAGGTGGTGGAGGTGGCACCCATCCTCAGGCTGTTGGACTCCAACACCTGTGTGCATTAGTTAGGGTTCTCTAAAGGGACAGAACTAACAAGATAGATGTATATACAAAGGGGAGTTTATTAAGGAGTGTTGACTCACATGATCACAATGTGAGGTCCCACAATAGGCCGTCTGCAAGCTGAGGATCAAGGAAGCCAGTATGAGTCCCAAAGCTAAGAACTTGGAGTCCGATGATGTTTGAAGGCAGGAAGCATCTAGCACAGGAGAAAGATATAGGCCAGAAGACTAAACCAGTCTAGTCTTGCCACATTCTTCTGCCTGCTTTTATTCTGGCCACGCTGGCAGCTGATTAGATTGTTCCCTCCCAGATTATTAAGGGTAAGTCTTCCTTTTCCGGTCCACTACTCAAATGTTCATCTCTTTTGGCAACACCCTCACAGACACACCTAGGAACAATACTTTGCATCCTTCAATCCAGTCAAGTTGACACTCAATATTAACTGTCACACCGTATTCTTCAGCTTTCATCTTGGTGTTAAATCTACCTCTCTAGTGCCTTCCTTACTCATCTGTAAGTTGAATGGATTCGTTGGGAGATACATTTCTCAAACTACTCTTCTGTGGGGCATAGTTCCACTTGAAGTCTAGAGACTCATTTCCATCCTGGAGTCATGATGACTATTCCATTTGTAGAAGTGTTTAAAGAATAGAAAAGAGGTGAAGACTGGTAAACCAGCTATGAGCCAATGAACATTTTGAAGGACGGTGGTAAAGGGTTTTAAAGCATTTGACTTACAGCCCAAGAATGAAAAGCTTAATTTGCCCAACACTTTTTGCATACTATTTCCTTCTTTCTACTGTTTCCATTTCATTCTCTCCCCACATACATGACCCTCACACAGGTGGTTTCATGCTTTTCCTTTTTCTTCCCACTTTCTCTTGGTCTCTCTTTTCTCTCTTCTTTTCACTCCATTCTCAGTTAATCAATGTCTGATCTTGAATTATGAAGGCAAGTTTAGAAGTTTGGAAAATGTGAGGACGATATTATCTATGGATTGTGGCTTGACAGTTTACTAGCATGGAATGGCTTACAAAAGGGAAAATAATAAAAAATCTGAAAAAATTAGAAAAAATAATTTCCATTTTTACTCCAGTACTCACAATGTATACACATTAAGAAGCACTCGGATTATTATTGAAAATTATGTCAAAATATGTGAGCAAGATATGTGTTAATTTATAAACAATGTGATAATTTATAACTCAGTGACATTTCAGTTGCTGAGAAAAGTTTTCTTTGATATGATGTCTTTCTTAGAAAGAACCTGAAGTTACACAGGATAATAGTGCATAGCCATTCTTCCTTAAACTAGCAGTGAATAGATGTTGTGATATCACACTGACTAGGTAGTCAGGCAACGTAGAATCTCCAATGTTGAAAGTTCATAATTGTAATCAATCTTCTCATACAAAGAAGCCAAGAAAGGAAACTGAACAGTACCTTCGTAGTATATTCTCCACCTTGATAAAATACACCTAAGCCATTGTCTTGACTCTAGGACTACAGGTAGAGAAAAATCTGCTTTCCAGACAAACTGGAGAGTTGATCTAGTACAAGGGCTATTTTAGTTAATGCCAGCTAAGAGGAGCAGAGCACTCAGACTATTGATTTCCAGTGCTGTCAACATTTGCTAACATACAATTATAAAACCGTTAGACTCCATCTTCTCTCTAAAAGAACGTGAACATTTAAAAGCTCTAGAGTTTTGAATGCTGAAACATAATTAGAACTTTTTTTTTCCAGGAGCAAAAATGCCTTTCTCAGAATGCACCATGGTTTTACGAGTGCAGCTACTGGTCATTACCAATCAATTGTATCATTAGTTATTCCCCTTAAATAATCCATTCCAATTAAATTCCTTGTAAAGGTTGCATAGACCTTAGAATAATTGAAAATACCTTACTTGAAATCTCCCCTTGGAGAGAGGGCTGGATCATTTGCCATACGCTTAGCTTCTCTTGGCTGCACAAGTGTGTGCTCCTTTGAGTCCTTGAATGCACTTGGCGGGCCTCTCCCTGGCTTCACGGGGTGGTGCATGTAGCGCTCTTTGTCACAGCAGAGACCTGAACTGCCTGTGCCCTTGTTAGACAGTTCTGCCTTTATAGTGAGGAGCATATCTTCATCTCACAGATAATTTACCTTAAATGATGATTCCTTTGCTAATATTGTCATTATCACTTAACACTGTGTTTGTTTTTAAGTTAAGACCAAAAGACTTACATATGTTGCCCATTTGAAAGCACATTTTTCTTTTTCAAGTGTCTCAATAAGTACTTAGCAACCTAAATGAATAGTGCAAATTGTGATACAAAACACACCAACATCAGTTTCCTTGTTTTGAAGATATGGTAGTCTCCACTTCTCTGTATTTTCACTTTCCTCAATTTAGTTCCTCAAGGTTGACCATAGTCCAAAATTAAGTGAGTACATAATTAGGTAAGCTATTTTGAGAAAGAAAGAAAGAGGAAGAGAACACATTCACGTAATTTTTATTACAATACAGTGTTACAGTTGATCTACTTTATTGTTAATATCTTACTGTGTATAATTTATCAATTACATTTTATGTATAGCAAAAAGGACAGTATATAATATATAGGGTTTGGTACTCTCCATGGTTTCAGACATCCACAGGGGTCTTGTGTCCCTTGTGGATAAGGAGGGATTACTGTACATGGGATTCTTGTTGGCAGAGGCTACATAGTGTCTGTAAATTCCAGCAAGATTCTCTTGAAATCTTTATACAGTCTCCAGGAAGCCAGCATACATGAATTTAAGGGGAAAAATAGTCCCAATTCCAGCTTCTAGGAAAACCCAAATGTCAACAGTTAATGCTTACTAATGAAATGAGATGTCACAGAGTGTCTCAGATGTATGACAGCAATGATTGGTACTCCCTCTTCTGTTCTTATTTTCTTCAGCCCCTGGCACAAGTTGGCATATTGTTAAAACTCTCTCACCAGTGGTGAATTGAGAGGGTGGATCAGTGGGAAGGAATGCTCTAATATATAGGCTATGTCATGTATTTAAATTATGGACAGAATACATTATACAAAAAAGATACTTGTAGATGCATGTTAATAGCAGCACAATTCGCAATTGCAAAAATATGGAATCAGCCCAAATGCCCATCAGTCAACAAATGGATAAAGAAACTGTGATATTGCGATATTGTGATAAAAATATATATATATATATATTATGGAATACTACTCAGCCATAAAAAGGAGTGGATTTATGGCATTTGCAGCAACCTGGATGAGATTGGAGACTATTACTCTAAGTGAAGTAACTCAGAAATGGAAAAATCAAACATCGTGTGTTCCCACTCATAAGTGGGAGCTAAGCTTTGAGGATGCAAAGGCATAAGAATGATAGAGTGGACTTTGGGGACTCGGGGGGTGGGGGGGGGAAATGATGGGAAAGTGGTAAAGGATAAAATACTACAAATTGGGTTTAGTATATACTGCTTGGGTGATGGGTTTACGAAAATCTCAAAAATCACCACTAAAGGACTTACTCATGTAACCAAATACCACTTGTTCCCCAAAACCCTATGAAAATAAATTATGGACAAAATAGTGATTGTTCAGATTGAGTGTCTGCTGCTAAACAACACTGATGCTATCCAGAGAGATGAAGAGAGGCTAAGGATGAGCTAGACAAAACAGACTGCCAGGAAGGAAAGCCAGGAGTCTTCTGTGATTGTGTAGAAAGAAGTTTTCTATCAGTAAAGTGGAGAAAAATGAGAACCAAACCCAGAAACTGAGTGTGTGATGGGTGAACTTCAAAGACTGTCAAATGCCCCACCAGGGTGGGTGCCAGACCACATGGTGTGGGAACATCTAGGGGATGACCTTGAAGATTTTGACTACTTAAGACTCCTCCAGGCTTCTGAGCCTGCAGATGTCACCCAGTCTTCCCCACAGCAACTTCCCAGTGCCCTGGAATCCTGGAAATTGCCCTGGAAAGTGCTAAGGACTTTCTCCCAAGGCAACATGGCCTTCTTCTCTCACCAGAATCTGCCTCTCCAGCTCCTTTTGGACATTGGGCCAATAATTAAGGTGCAGCAGAATCCAGCTGCTGATGTACTGGGCCTAAGGGACTGTACTGGAGAGGTGCTGCAAGCCCTGCTCAGCATGCCCTGGCAGGAGTTGGAGAGTACATGTGGGACTGGATTATGTTGGTACTTGATCAATAGCACCAAAATATACAATTGGACAGGTAAGTGTATTTAGGAATCTTCTCCAGAAATATAGAATAAAGACGTTTAATTCTGGAAAAGATCTTAATAAATGGTTCAAAATTGCTACTGGGATTCCTCCAAGATGCATGGAAAAAATGATGGCCCATAGTGAGTGACACTGAAATGCCAGAATCACCAATGCAGACATTGCCAACGAGGAAAGGATTAAGAAGCCCCAGGAAGTGAGCAACCAGAATGGATAGTCTTCATATGGTTAGGCATCTGGCCAGATGGTTATGTACTGTAACCATCCTAAGTGATGTACCATTTATCAAAGCCACACACGATGTCCCCTAGAGCCAGGGCTGTCAGCATCACTAAACTTCTGTGGTGGCTCTCTGTAGACCAGAGCTGCAGTAAGAGAGACTGTAATAGAACTTGTTTTGATGATTGCAGTGAGGGTGATGGTACCCCCTAAAAGGGAGGCCAGGTGTTGCCACCCTAATAAATATGTTTCTTGTCACAATCATAGTATCTCATTTCGGAGAATGCAACTTGTAACTATGAGAATCTAAGTGCTGTGTAAGGTACATAGCAATAAATTCACATCTAGACACATCATAATGGGATTTCAGAAAATCAAAGAGGAAAATAAAACCTTAAAAGCTACCTGAGGAAAAAAGAGCTTACTAAAGAACAACAATTAGACTGGCAGCAAGCTACTTATTCATAACAGTCAATGACAGGGACAATAGGATAACATCTTCCAAGGACTGACAGAAAGTGAATATCAAGAACTCAGTATCCAGTTTTTTTTTATTTAATCTTTCATTCAAAACTGAGGACCAAATAAAGACATTTTGAGACAAGCAAAGAGTTTATACCATTCTTGAATCTGGTGAAAGAACTACTAAAAGAGATGTACATCAGCCAGAAACAAATTGAATCCATGAAACAAGTGGGCTTTAAGTCATAATAACCATTAGGAAATTACTACATAATAGCAATAGATTTAAATAAGTATGGACTATTCTTTGCTTTCAATGATTTTAGTGCATATTACCTATGTCTCTCTTGTGTACTGTTTAGCATAGAGTTTCCATTTATAATTTTATTTCTTTTTTTTATATAGTAGGCCCTTTATATAGCCTCAGATATTTGCAAATACTCAATTTTTAAAAATTCTGTTGTAGCACTTGGCAAGAATTAATAAAGATATCCAGAGGAACAGAAAACACAAAAGATTTTTTAACATTTGAAAGCTGGGTGATTGCCACATGTTCACCTCCTAATGTCTGTATTTATATTGATGTCTTAACCAAAAGGCAGGATACAACAGCAGGTCTTGGACATCCTGAGATGCTTACAAAGAGTTGGAATCGTAACTTTCAAATCCACGGGGTCCAAGGTGATGTTGTGTTTGTTATATTTTAAAAGAGTTATGGGATTAATATTTATTGAGGACTTACTATGTGTTATACACATTAACATATGGAAAATCCCCTAAAGAACCCTATAAGGTAGGCATTATTATTCATATCTTATTGTGAGGCAATTGATATTCAAGAGATTAAATACTTTTTCAAAGTCTTAATAGAAAAGGGCAGTGTTAAGATTTGACACAGAGATGTGAAGATATAGATATATCTCTTCTCATTCTTCAACCTGTCAATTTCAAGACTCCTTTGCTATCTCTTTTTTCTGTGTTTGACCTTTTTATTCTGGTATTTCTCTAAAGTTTTATTCTTGGCCCATATCTCATCTACTTGTCCTTGCAGGAGTTTTCAACAGTCTTCCAGATCTGCATGTCTAGCCTTTATGGCCAGGGTTTTACCAGATGTCAAACAGGCATGGCTTCTTTCTTCAGTCAGTTCATCTATTCATTCACTATTTATTGAAAGTTACTATATTCTAGTCATTGTCTTAAGTAAGGAGTATCAAATGTCACATAAGACATGGCATTGCCCTCAAGAGTACTTTATTTCAGTAGCTCAACCTGTTCAATCCCAATCCTCTCTTATGTCTTCATCATAGTAAGTGGGACCACCATCCATCCACACCTGCAGGGTAAACACTAGAAAGTCATCCCAATGTCTTCTCATTCTTCCATCCATTAATACAATTGACTGCCAATTCCAGTGTCCCCTCTTCAACCTCTCTATTTCCCATGGCTTCATTCATGCCCTCTTCACCTATTAACCCAATTACTACTGTTGCCTCCCTAATGCTTTCACTACCTTTTTTCCTCTTGGTTTCAGTCTCTACATATGCCGGTGTAGGCTTGAGCACATTATTCCTTGGCTTAGATCCCTTGAATTGCTGTCCTTTAGGATAAGATTCACACTCTCCACATGTCACACAGAGCCCTACATAGCGGGATCCTCATCTACTCCTTCTACCTGGTCCCCCTACCTCAGCCCCTCAAAACCTACCATTGTGTCCCCCTCTCCAGCCACAACCATTTCATGCTTCCATGACCTTCCTAACAGTATCCCTTTGGTCTGAAATGATGCTTCCTCCTTACACCATGTGTGATAGATTTCATACAACTCACCAATCCTTGAATTTCAGCAAAATCATCACTCCTTTATTAGGCCTTCCTCGACTCTTCCAGGGAGAATCATTGATTCTCTCTTTGTGACCCCTAAAATAATCTTACATATTTATATCACAATTAATATTTTAATATTAATACAAATTACTAATTTAAATGTTTACTTAACATTTGAGTTAATTTTAAGTATTTGTATTAATATAAATTTATGATAGTAATATCATTTACTAATATAATTAATAATGTTTAGGGGTTATAGCACAATCTTTAAAACAGTATTTGCTTATGTGTCCAAATTTCTTTCCTAAACTCCAAACTCCTTATAGAAGGAGCTATGTGTTACTCACTGTAACATCTTCAAGACCTAGCAAGTGCTTGGCATGGGTCCCGTCTGTCTAATTCAATCAATGTTTGTTGAATGAATGAATGAGTGCAGATGTGATTCAGAAGCACTCCCCAGTACACTCTTACAACGACAGGGCACTAGGTCCTAATAAAAGGCAATTCACTGCTTTGTCTTTCCTGCTCACAGAAGAATATAAAAATACTCAAATATCTTCTGGAGTAGCTCAGCTTTGTAACTCGCTTCTCAGAGTCTACTCTGAAAACACAAAGAGCCCTTGATTGACAGCAGACCTGAAGCAAGTTCCCTTCTAAATCTATACCAACAAATGCTGGCAGCTTCTTTCTTAAAACACTGCTGTTATAAAACCATCAATTTCCTTGTTAGAGTTGGATCAGAGTTTTGCTCATCTAATGTTAGAATTTATAATTGGAAATTCTGTTTCCTCTGCAAGCTGGCAAAGCAACAGTGCTCATCTGCTTGAAATCCTGAAAAGAGAAGTAAATAATAACAGTGGGGAAGAAGTTAGTACTCATTGTAAAGGCTGCAGGTATTTCTAAGCTATTACTTTGAAGACTTAGCATGAAGAAGTATCAGCTCTAAACGCTGGGCTATGTATGCATTTGTTTGCCCTTAGAATGCTGAAGTTTTACTCCTTAGATCTGCAGATGTATCTTCCTATTGTCCAAAAGCTAGGGCCTTGTACTTTCTTTTTTACCAGATGGTCGTGCTAAAATCATTTTCAAAGTGAATATTTTGGCTTTAAAAAAAAAAAGCCATGAGATGGCATGTATAGAAATTAGGCCAATTTAATTTTGTTCACTATTTTGTTACACTTATTTTTAGAATATTTCGTCAATCTGGACATTTTCACAGATATTTTTATCAGTTCAGCCTGTTCTGTATTACTTACCAGTCTGGTTGCTATGGCATGAAAATGATTTTTCTTATTCTTTTCCAAACAAATAATAACTTTTCTATAACAATGCACTTAGGTTTTAAAAAGTACATACATGCTCTCCAAGGCTATTTTCAATTGTGCAGACCAACTGTACTTTAGCTTCTAACTATCTTTAATCTTCAGTGTTATTAGAAAATGCTTCGTGTCCTTGGAGACAGAGGATTTTTAATTGAAACCCAAACCCCACAGCACTAATAAAATATTCTTGTGATATAGCAATTTGAAGGTTATTTAAAGGAAGAGAAGAGCAATAATTTGGTTCATTCAAAAAAGTGAATAAACTCCGGCCCCAATTTGGAGCTAGGAAACTGGATCCTATCTAGCAGGGAACCTGCTTTTGTCTGTCTCTTCCCAAAGCATCCGTCCAGTAAGCCCAGTTTAGCATTTGATCACTCCCCTGTGTACACCATTCCACAACTGAATTGTAGTCTTCCAAGAATAGGGACTCTAAGGGGTCTTATAAATCTCTCGTGTGCCCGCAGAGAAGAGCATTGGGCTGGGCACTGGCGAGTGTTCAGTGAGGGCCCCGCCTCTGAGTGGTGGATCAGGTCTGTAAAGCACACAGGTCTTCCCTTAGGCTTCTCCCTTTAGTCTTTCCAACTTCCCAATCCAGTTACTGGGAAGTGCAAAGAATGGCCCAGATAAAAAGAATGAGATGGTGTCCTTAACGTCAACATGAATGGAGCTGGAGGCCGTTATCCTTAGCAAACTAACGTAGGAATAGAAAACCAAATACCACATGTTCTCACTTAGGAACTAAATGATAAGAACACATGGACACAAAGAGGGGAGCAACACACACTGGGACCTACTTGGGGGTGAGGGTTGAAGGAGAGAGTGGATCAGAAAAAATGACTGTTGGCTTAGTACCTGAGTAATGAAATAATCTGTGCAACAAACCCCTGTGACATGAGTTTACCTGTAAAACAAACCTGCACATGTAGCCCAAACCTAAAATAAAAGTTGAAAAAAAGAAAAGCCTGGAGCAAAGCTGCAAAGTTGACCCAAGAATCTCTCTTGCCTCTGGCGTCTTTTTGTCATCGTTGATGGCTGGGGCTAGAGAGAAAGGTGGCAGATGCATCATGCCTCCATCTTTCTAGTGTTCCTGAAGTTTCCTCTCCAGGAAGACCTACATCAGAACTCCTTCAATCCGATGGCTCTCAGACCTACCCTCTCCTTCTGTTTAAATCACATTTAGATAGAGGAGCCTGTCTTGTCTCTTGGCTTTCTGTCTTCCTTGTATCTGACACAGATGTGCGGAATCATTTAGCCCTTCAGAACTTCTTCATAGGGAACGAAAGCTGTTAAAGACTACAACAGGTTGGGTGACAAAATAAGAAAATAATCCTAAATGCTTTCTGCAATGACTTCTATTCGGAAAAATATGCATATCTGTGCTTTTAAATGTGGTATCAGGGCTGCTTATGACTTTTGCAGATTGTAGACACTTTTGCCATTCCTCCATAACAAATATTAAAAATTGTATGTTATGACTGTTGGCATAAAGACAATATAATCAAGGTTAGACTATGTATTTTTCTTCTGGTTTTAGAAGAAATTAAAACATTTTCATCCACATGGGACCCATGTGGACCCTGTGTACTGAGCTTCCTGTGCCTAATGGAAAAGTCAGTCCTGTGAGGGCAAACTTAGCTATTGGCTGGGTGTGCTGGCTCACATGTGTAATCCCAGCACTTTGGGAGGCTGAGGCCAGTGGATCACCTGAAGTCAAGAGTTCAAGACCAGCCTGACCAATATGGTGAAACCTCATCTTTACTAAAAATACAAAAATTAGCTGGGAGTGGTGGCATGCGCCTGCAGTCCCCACTACTTGGGAAGCTGAGACAGGAGAATTGCTTGAACCTGGGAGGCGGAGGTTGCTGTGAGCTGAGATTGCATCATGCCACTGTACTCCAGCCTGAGCGACAGTGAGACTCCATCTCAAAAAATAAAATAAAAATAAAATAACTTAGCTATGACTTGCATAAAGTACTCAAATCTTACCCTAGGTAACTAAAACTCAGAATGAGATCAGGGACATTTCCAGCATCCCCACTGCTTCCCCATCTCCATCTCAGTCAATCCTGTCTCCACCACATCAATTAGTTTTGCTTGTTGTGACTTTATTAAGTGGACTTGCACAGTATATACTATTATGTCTGGCTTATTTTGCTCAACGGAGTATACATGATTTGTTCATGATGTTACATATAATACAAAATCATTCTTTTTTATTTCTGACACAACATTATATATATCTATTCTCCTGTTAATGGATATTTATGTTGTTTGCAGTTTTAGGGTACTGTGAAAAAAATCTGCTATGGACATTCTTGTGTATGTATTTTGGTGGATAAACATGCTCAGTTCTCTTGGGCCTATACCTAGGAGATTTATAAAATATATGTTCTCAGAGTGAGAGTTAAGAGTGTTTTCAAATCAAGGTGGAACATTAGTATTCCTTCTACCTGAGGTTTGCTTTCTTAGCATTTGTTTTGATAGCAGTGCTAGGTCAGTTCACTGACCCAGGCTTAGAGATATCCCACAGAAGTGATTCTCAAAGGGTGGTTCCAGAACCAGTATCATAGATATAATCTTAAAACTCACTAGAAAATGCAAAATCTCAGGCCCTACCCCAATCCTACTGTATTAGTCCATTCTAAGACTCCTATAAAGAACTGCCTGAGACTGGGTAATTTATAAAGAAAGGAGGTTTAATTGACTCACAGTTCTGCATGGCTGGAGAGGCCTCAGGAAACTTACAATCATGGCAGAAGGCAAAGGGGAAGCAGGCACCTTCTTCACAAGGCAGCAGGAGAGAGAGCAAGCGGGGAGAACTATGAGATCTCAAGGAGCTCTCTCACTATCATGAGAACAGCGTGGGGGAAACCGACCCCATGAACCCATCACCTCCCACCAGGTCTCTCCCTCAACATGTGGGAATTACAATTTGAGATGAGATTTGGGTGGGGACACAGCCAAACCATATAACCTATGGATTCAGTAACTCTGGGAGTGGGACCCAGAAATCTGTGTTATAACAGACTTAGCCTAGCCTCATGCTAAAGTTTGAGGAGCACTGTTTTAAATATGAGGACCTGGGGGGAGCATCTATCTTGGCCCCCCCATAGATAGGCCTGAGACTTGTCAAGGCAGTTAACACAAGCACTGCATTTTCTCTCAGCTGTTGGATGTCATTTTAATGGAGTGAGGAATAGAGGTAATTATCAAAGGAGAGCACACAGAAACTTTGCAGATTTTTCAAAATAAGATGAGGGCACCTATATCAGTCTGTCAGTGTTCCATCAAACGAGCAGGACCACTAGGATGCACACACACACAGTGATGGTTAATTTTATGTGTCAAACTTGATTAGACTGTGATGTCCAGTTGTTTGGTGAAGCATCTGTCTATATATTGCAGCAAAGGTATTTTTTTAGATTTGATTAATATTCAAATCAGGAGACTTTGACTAAAGCATATTACCCTCCATAAGGCGAGTAGGGAGCTCTTCAATAACTTGAAGGTCTTAGAGAAAAGATTGAGGTCCCCCAAACAGGAAGGAATTCTGCCTCCAGACTCAAAACTGCAACATCAACTCTTGCTGGAATTTCCAACCTGCTGGCCCATCCTACGGATTTCAGACTTGCCAGCACCAAAACCCCACATCAACTGCATTAACTACTTTAAAATCAAGTTCTCTGTATGTCTATGCATACATACATAATACACACCCTATTCTGTTTCTCTGAAGAACACTAATATATACACATGTACGTGTCCCCTTCCCTCCCTCCCTTCTTCCCCAACTCACTCCCTCCCCCTCCCTCCTTCCTTCCTCCTCCCTCCCTCCTCGCCTCCCCCCCCACTTCCTCCCTTCCTTCCTCCCTTCCTTCCTTCCTTCGGCTGCCATAACAAAGTACCACACACTGAGTGGCTTAAAGAACATAAGATTATTTTCCTAAAGTTCTGGAGGCTGAAAGTCAGATCAGTGTATCAACAGGTTTGGTTTCTTCTGAGGCCTTTCTTCCTGGCTGCAGATGGCCACCTTCTCATTGTGCCTCTCTGTGTATTTCCTGACTCTTGAACAATGGGGGTTAGGGGCGTCGACCTCCCTGCACAGTTGAAAATTCATTTATTACTTTTGACTCCCCCAAACTTAACTACTAATAGTCTACTGTTGGCCCAGAAGTCTCACCAATAACATAAACAGTCAACACATATTTTGTATGTTATATGTATCATATACTCTGTTCTTTACAATCAAGTAAAAGAAAATGGAACCAAAAGAGAGCCCGCATAGCCAAGTCAATTCTAAGCAAAAAAAAGCAGGAGGCATCACAGTACTGGATTTCAAACTATACTACAAGGCTACAGTAATCAAAACAGCATGGTACTGGTGCCAAAACAGAGATAGAGACCAATGGAACAGAACAGATGTCTCGGAGGCAACACCACACATCTACAACCATCTGATCTTTAACAAACCTGACAAAAACAAGCAATGGGGAAAGTAGTCCCTGTTTAATAAATGGTGTTGGGAAAACTGGCTAGCCATGTGCAGAGAACAGAAACTCGACCCCTTCCTGACACCTTACACTTAAATTAACTCCAGATGGATTAAAGACTTAAACATAAGACCTAACACCATAAAAACCCTAGAAGAAAACCTAGGCAAAACCATCCAGGACGTAGGCATAGGCAAGGACTTCATGACCAAAGCACCAAAAGCATTGGCAACAAAAGCCAAAATAGACAAATGGGACCTAATCAAACTCCACAGCTTCTGCACAGCAGAAGAAACAGTCATTAGAGTGAACTGGCAATCAACAGAATGGGAAAAAATTTTTGCAATCTACCCATCTGACAAAGGGCTGATATCCAGAATCTGCAAAGAACTAAAACAGATTTACAAGAAAAAAGCCCATTCAAAAGTGGGCAAAGGACATGAACAGACACTTTACAAAAGAAGACATACATGAGGCCAACAAACATATGAAAAAATGCTCATCATCACTGGTCATTAGAGAAATGCAAATCAAAACTACATTGAGATACCATCTCACGCC